>BMAW01097835.1:0-43041 GCA_019974015.1 Nephila pilipes | reverse complement strand
TTTCGTAACCAGTGGCTATATTTATTAACATTTATTAATGTAATAACTGCTAGATGGTGTCACCAGACAGAGTGCTTGTATGGCTTCCCTCTCGTGAAGGAACGGAATACCAGGTGTTTGACTGATTCAACTGCTGGAGATCTGATACGTACCATCAAGCGAGATCTCCTGCCAATGCTGTGTGTTTCTATACATGTAGAATTTTTACATTTTGTGACACCTTCCAACACTAGATGGCGCCCCGAACTGGAGCTCTACTTTGGGATTTCTTTCCATAGGGTTCACACGAGTAACGGCAGATGGAAAAGTGCTACCAACAGAGAAAGACGTGCGATCTGATAGCTTTTTATTATGGATAACCAATAGTTCTATTTTAACTTACTAAATACTGTACAATAATATATGGTTTAATTAAATGTCATCTTCAAAAAAGCTGCTTTGTTATTGAATCCAGATAACCCTTAGACATTTTTAAAACGAGCCATGTACCCCATTTCTGTAGTTAGGATTCTACATACATGCTGGAATACATTTATTGACTAGAAGAATTCCTATGTACAAAAAATTAATCATATTATCCCAGCGATAGATTATTTCTACTTATTCAGTTATATCCGATTCATCAGAGCGGGCTATATAATAATGGCGTAACCCTAGCGGCCCCTAAGAAATTGCTGAATCAGTGCTGTAAGCCTAAAGGCCTGGAAGATGAAGTTGAACCTGCGTTGTGAGTCTAACGACGCAGGAGATGAAGAGCTGGTACAACTTGATATAATATTTGCCCATCTACGTTCCTGTTAAAATCTTTGGAAAGCGAAAGGCAAGGTGAATCATCCTGACTTCCGTTGTCTGATGAGGGAAGACGAGTAAACCTGCTATTTCTTGTCGAGAGTTTTCAAGGTTCTTTTGTGCGTGGGTGTGTTAAGAAATTTCGGTAGCAGTCCTACTACAGTGTACCATTTCATTAGTGCCTATGCTGTGCGTGTTTTTCCAAAACACTCGTGTTATCAATCCAGCTAAAGTGTTATTGACTGTGTCAAAACACCTGACTAATTCGTACTAAATTTATCCTTCAACAATAATATTGATTTTAATTATTATTTTGATTCATATTTTATAGATTAATTTCATATTGAATGAATGTAGCATTAAACATTGATAATAATTTTGCATGATATTGCTTTATTACTTTTATTCCATTGAACTTTTTGTATCATTCCACACAGATAATTTTTCATTAAGTCATATTTATTACGATTAATGTTCCTTGTTTGTTATTTTGAGTAAGTTATTAGTTTATTTGCTCCTTTAAATTTATTTGATTTCTGAAGTGCACAGAATTTTATAAGATTTAAAGGTTAACAATATTATAAATTGAGAGATCTATTTAAAAATGTATTCCCATATCTGTAAGAGCTTTAGTGGATAATCAAGCTCTGACCTTAGATATATTTTTTCTTTGCTTCTAAAAATGTTTCAGTCATTTCTGGGGGAAAGTCTATCAAATAAAATGATCTCATTAAGCTTGCAATTAATTTGGATGAAATTAAATCTAATGGGGAAGAACTAAAGATAATTGAGCTAAAAGCTAAAGTTTTAGCAAGTGTTGCCTACAAAGAAGACCTAAAGTTCATGAAAGATATCTTTGAAGCCATAGCAACGAATAGAACAGATGAAGAGAACAGAAAAAATGCACTGCGTGAATTTGAGCTGCAGAAAATACGATTACAAAATGAGACCTAGAGAGATGCAAATTTACAAACCCTATTCCAAACAAGGATCGAGTTAAAAAAGCTTTTATCAACATTCAATCTTGAAGTTGATAACATGGGCTTGTTTCTAATTTTATTTGAACATCAAATGAAGCTTGTGGACCTTGATGAAGATCTGTGGGTCCCCTACCTCACTGGTGCCCAGTGAAGTAACTTCCCTTATTGCCCGTGAGCCTGAGGAGAAATGCAAGGATTACTCCTACATTCGAGGAATGCTCCAATGGTTACAGTTAACTACAGAAAAAGCCCAAATGGGAAATAGAAGTACTACTATTTTGAAGGTTGGCTCAATGAGCTTAAAATTGGTAAATTTGAAGGTTTCCAGAATTTGATGATTGCTGATCAGATGAAAAAAGATGCTCACCAGAACATAAGGAACATTACCTGGATATCTGGGAAGAAATGTAAGCTGAGATGTTAGCAGACAATCTGGAAGTTTTTGACAACATTTTGACGACCTTCCCTAATCAGTCTACCAAGGAGACGTGTGATGCTCATACTTCTGTGCATCAGACTCTAGAGAAACAATTACTATCAGGAAAAGAAAATACAACCTTTAAATTTGTAATATATTTTTATTTTCCCTAGAAAACACTCTATAGATCAAAAACCAATATAAACAGCAAATAGAATGAAAACAAACAATTCTGCCATAAAATTCAAAAAATCAAAATAGTTAAAATATACAATAATGATTTGCTCAGATATTAAAATAAAAGCAGGCGATAAAATATGAAATTTAATATATATTAGCAATTTTTTTATCTTAAGAACACTAAATATAATAACAATTATAATGTATTATATGGTCAATCTTCTGACTTTAACACCGTGTATCAGTTACTTTATGCCTACGCAGTTTTGAAAACACCATTTTCTCATACAACACATTAGCTCATATTAAAAAAGAGAAAACTTTACGTTGATTTAAAAAAAAATGCTTTAGCATTTCAAATACATGTTGGTCATGAAACATAAAAAGCTATTGTAAAGACATTTAAGGTTTTGAAACTCAATTAAATAGTTTGGTACATTGATAAAGAAAATTTTAAATAACTCACTAAAAATAATGTAACTGGATCTATGGAATCTTGTACATGTATTTAGTAAAGTCATACGATTGAAATAAAGCAATAAATTCTAAAAATGAATAAATTAAATAATATTATATACGATACGACTTATGTCATGAATTTCTTTTTGGTGATTTAATGCCGATTACACTCAAAAGCAATTATATATCGACACAGTTTATTACTTTAATTAACGTGAAATTAAATTATATCGAACAATTTTTAGTAATTGAGTATCGACTCACTCCGCTTACACTTCTGAATATATGCAGCAAGCGCCCTCTAAGGAAAATAAAATCAACAAATAGAAACCTTTTTAACCCGTTCGCTCTCAGCGTGTCGCAGGCGATACGCTCGTGTTGGCTCTCCGGTGCGCAGTGTATCACGGGCGATAAGCTCCGTGAGTGTCTTCTACGGCCCAGCATGTCAATAGAGATACGCTCGATGAGAACATTTCATTTGATTTTTTAATGCTAATATATGGCGTTACAATACCGCGAAATCTATATAGATAGGTTATTTGGAGGGTTGACCTTGGTGATATGGGCTTAGATTTCACTTCTGGCTACCAGGAGCACATTTCTTGCTTGTTTCTTAGAAGTTCGAAGGAGAATTTATGACCCTTTATGGGGGTTAGGGCTTTTGGTAGCAGATGTTCTCAGCTGTTCGCTTCATTGGGTCGGTTTTTATTTGTAGCGACAGTCATGATGAAAAGAAAGTATTTATATAATACTGAGATTTTCGAAATAATGAATGAATCTGACAGTAATGTTGGTGAAAATTATTCAAAGCTGTACATAGACATTAAAGTAAAAAAAAAAGGACTAAGGTGTGCTCTTTGCTCAAAATCTTGCGTGAAGTGTTAAAATATGTGTGTAAGACATGTGACGTACTATGCATTGATTTTTTTTTTTTATATAAATGTACCATACAGCAAAATAAGATTTATCTCTTATATCTATATATTCCATATAATGGTACATAATTACACCATAAAATTTATGCAACATATGTAAATATGTTTTGTATTTTCTTAAAAGTATGATTTTTATGTAATTTTATGTATAAAACATTCAATTTTCGATTAAAACTTTTTTTCTTTTGTATATATTAAGTTTAATGCATTTCAAATAAGATATGTAAATACCAAAATATTTTAATGAATTGACGATTTTAGAGGAATTTTTTTCACGAATTAGGCTTAATACATAAAATCGTCTGGGCACAGCGTAACACTCACGGTAAAAAGCTGCGGGCCCAGAGAAGCATTTCTTTTTTCTGCCTCCGGTAGCGAAAGGGTTAAATGAAGTAAACAGCGGAATAGCATGATGCCTGAAAAAAAAAAATGTTAAAAAAAAATTCTTTGATTCAGTCTAATGTCATTTGTTACTATTATAGTGAATAAGATTTAAGAAAACACGTGATGTGATTCAGTGAATGATCAAAATAACAAGAATAAAAAAAACACCTGAATTTGGCTTTGTTAACTTCATTTCAGCACGTGTTAACATTTTTTTCCCTATTAAGTACTCAGAAAAAGGAAGTATTTAAGTGAAATATTAATTTCAGTAAATATAGTGTATTTTCCAGCTCCAGGTTCCACAGAAGCAATGACTATCAAGAAAAGAGCATGCATCTTCAATTTCCCAACGCATTTTCAATTTCACAAGCAAAGCATTACAAAGTACAAAAACGTTGCTTATGTTAACACTAAAAAGAATAGAAACTGACGATTCTGATGCAAAAATTAGTTATTACATGAAATTAGAGCAAACGTAAATTATCAAAATAGACAATAATATTCTGTTCGGATATTAAAATAAAAGTGACGATAAAATATAAAATTAAAAACATCTTTGCAATGCAAATGTATATCAAGCAAACTAAATGTAATAATGTTAATTGTACTGTATTACAATGTCAATTTTTTTAACCTAACACAATGTATCCTTTATTTTATGCTCAGGCATTTTTGTTGACTCTCTTTTTTTTTCTCAAAACATCATGTTAGCAAATATTAATAATAAGATGGAAATAATTCTGGAGAAAATTGTTCAATTTGTATAACTTTTACCTGGGTAGTCCTAATTTTAATGTGTAGATGACGTAATAAAGAATATTTTGCATTAATTTAACCCTACATAATAACTAAATTTAAATAAGTGTCACTTTGTAATTGATCATTCTTCTTGTAGACTACAAATTAAAAACAAGTATAATTTTGAATTTCCTACACTTATTTCAAGCTAACTAGCAATAAATATTAGAATATGTCAATTAAAACACACAAATGGTATAAAAATTCCCTTTCGCTATTTTGGGAGATGTTAAAAGTGTGCTTTTATGAAATATCCTTATTGCACTAATTGTAAATGTACTTAGTCTTTTACGTTTTTAAAACGTATAGAAAGTACAAAGTCTGCATTTGTTTGCAGCAATTTTAGTATAATATTCAAAATATATTCAACATACATTTAGATGGAACGTCACAAACCTCTGCACGCTATCACTAAATGTTAAAATGCTAGGTGATAATTACAGAGAGTCTCAGGAAGTAACGAGTTTCAGAAGCTCAATTTACTCACCTTCATTAACATTCACTTTCAATTCACCTTTTATTAACCCCAGTTAATATAATCTGTTACTTTAGAATAGGCACTTCAAAGTCATAGATTTTCCAAATCCATTGCCGTTTGTAACTACGGCAACAACAGTTGAGAATGGACACCACTTTTTTCTTCTCAATTCGTTTTATTTTCGTAAACAGATTTCTAATGAAAACGAAGTCTTGAGTTTCATGATCATCCTTGGGATTTTCTTAAAATTCTGCGCCACTAAAATATTTATTTAAAATCTGTCTAACATTTTATAAATATTGTTAACACGTAATTAAAAACATTTAATTTTCCTACACCTTTACATAAGCAACTCATTGGAACTTCTTAAATGAAATAAATTTGTATACACATAAGTATTATATTAATATTTTATAAGGATATGTTTTAATGTTTTATGTACTTGCATTTTTAAATAAATATTACTTTGAAAAAAAAAATGAAATGCTTTATTTATAGATAGAAAATACATTTAACATAAAGCACATTCGAACGCAAATGAATTCAGACCTCAACTGAAGTGTCGAAAATAAATGCAGTGGAGATGGTGAATTAGCCAATACCATGATAACCGATGCAGGAGAAACGAAAAAGAGTGACTTTGACAGACTGGTTTTGAAGATACTGTGAGTGAGATGTTATAAGATACTGTGAGCATTCAACAGGACCAACTAAAATTCGCAAAATTGGCAGGGGGCCAAATTTTAGTTTACCAGACGAATATTTAGTTTTCGAGTGTTAAAAGAATTTGGGGCCTGTTATCTTGCAGTAGTGTTGACTACAATCATGTTATTTCAAAAATAAGCTATTGAAAAAAAAGCACTGTATATATTATATAACGCTTTTGAATTTCACTTAACGATAATCTTAATTCATTAAAAACAAAGAAAAATTTTACTCCGTTTATACACACACACACACACACACACACATATATATATATATATATATATATATATATACATATATAGATTTATACATATCTAGAAAATTACTGTCAGAAAAACGAATGCTCATTTTGCATAGATTTTCAATATTATATAATTTGCTAGTTTTGTAATAGTGTGAGTGACATGGTGTAAGTGCATCAGAAACTAGATTGACTGGTTTTATTAACGTCGCACCAGAAGCAACACGGAGGCTATTGCTGACGGATCTCATCATTTTCAAACTCGGTCAAGTGACGAGGACGGCATTGGAGCTGGCACTTCCCTCGCCTTACTTCCACACCACGCCTCGGGAAGACTTTGAGTCTCGACAGAATTAAGGGGACTTAGTACCTTTGCACCTTCAAAAATTCAATTTTTCAAATTTGCTTTCAAAAAGTAGTGTTGAATGTTTTAACATTTTAAAGCAAACCGAGTCAAAATCCAACAATTATTACGTCCTGTGCAACAAAAAACGTAAATGTCTAAAAAAGCTTGTTCTATGTAATGCAATGTATACAAACCTCTTTTTCTCAGTTTGTTATTTTCACACTTTCCTACAGGTTTAAAAAAAAATGTTTTGCATTCAGAGCTTTAAAATTTTACATGAGTGTTGTACTTGTAGATCTTTATTCTGTGAACCTCCATTTTTGTTAATAGGATGATTAGATTTTATTTTATAACATAATACATGAAAAAAAAGTTACTAAATACAAACTTGATAACGTTTTTAATTTTTCAGTTTTTGTTAATGTAAGATAAATTTAAAATTTCAGGTTTACAGAATAAAGTCATTATGTAGCTTTAATTTGGTATAAGAATTATGGTTCTACTGTAGATCTTTCAAATGTTATCTTGTGGGTAACGTAAGGTAAGCTAATTTATTTTTGAAATTTTTATTCCAATATTTCATGTTGTATAAAAAAATATATTAATTTAATAGCAAAATTTGACACAATATTTTAAACTATACACTTTATTACACAAATGGGCAAAGTTTCATATAGAAATGAACAAAAATTGTTGATTCATGAAGAATCGGAAAAAGAGAGAGAGAGTTTGTCAAAATGTTTTGCTTTTGAAAGGTACTAAGTCCTCTTAACGTGCATCAGCCCTGTCTACAAGCCGAGTTTTCAGAGGCATCAAGGCTCGAACCCACGACTCGAAGAAAACCTCAGGAAGTTAGTCTGAGACCATGACCACTAGGCCACCTCGGCCCGTAACAACTAGAATTCTCAGAACTATCCCAGTCTACTAGACGAATAGTTAATGTAGAGTTAATACTCTATCAGGAATGAATATTTAGTTATCTAGGGTTAAAATAATTTTGAACTCCGTTATCGTGCGGTACAGTGTGTGTTGACGATAGTCATTTAATTTAATAGGGGAAAAAATAACTATTGAGATAAGCACTGTATGTATAACTAAAGATATAGTTTTTAAATTTTATTACTGATAATCTTAATTCTTTAAAAACCAAGAAAACTTTTACTATATTTATATAGATTCTATGCCACATACCTCGAAAATTAGAATTAGAAAAACGAATTCACACTTTGTACAATTCTCTACAAATATTTTCAAAATTGTGTTATCTAGATTAATTGAAGAAGATCGAAAAAGTTTCTTAACGCTTGAAAAATTATTGAAGTTTGATTGGAAAATAGCGATAGGTGATAAAGAGATAAGCATTACAGAATTTAAAAAGCTACTAAAAGATTCTCGTGGACTTTGTAAACCTAAATTACAGAACATGAATTATTATTTATCGAAAAGAGAAGAATTCATTAAAGAAAAATTATTTTCCTATAAGAAACATAGCTATTTGCATATAACTCTTTGTATTAATATAAAAAAGCTACTATAATAATACGTAAAACATTAAATGTAATTTTATCCCTCAGTTATATTCATAAATTATATAAAAACAGAACATTTTTACGTAATTTGTTTTTGAAAACAGGAAATAGAGTTGTATAGGAAAAATGCTACATTCCTTTAAAATGTACATTTGCAACGCTACAATCCGTTTAAACTCTACCTAAAAGAAGATGGAATTCGAACAAAAATATATAGTTGCTGCATGACGGTCAAGAAAGATTTTACCAACCATTTTTTTTCCACCAAACCAATCCTATTTTTCACGTCTTTTCATCTCTCAAATACCACTTTTGAAGAACTCCATTCTCGCTTTAGACCATTCCAAACAGCACTTGAAGAAAACTAGAAAAATCTAGATCACTCGGAACTCAAAGAAATATTTCTACAATCCCCCAGGAATAGAACATGAGTCACCCACTCAGGGGTGGAGAAAAGGGGTGTTCTGGAAAGGAAAAAGAGAAGAGGGGGGAAATGGAATATAAGAATGACTCGATTTCGACACCCAATAGCTATCGATCCTGCGAAAGAGACAGTTGTCAGGGGAATTAACCGACGTTGAAACTACCCCGACTTTTCCTTTAGTCTAGAAACGTTTACGAATTAAAATAAACGACCTCGCATCAAAAATACATTGGAAAAGAGATCGAGTTTCAAACGGCGGATGACAAATTTGGTCTGAAAGAGAACTTATTTCGAAGAGAAGGAATTTTGCGATAAGCTAGATTGAACTGTGATTTACTAGTTTCAGAAGAACTATTTATGGTGTAGCGAAATGCTATTATTTTAGTATTTAGAAATGATACCTGTTTTCCTCTACGTATGAAAATTAATTATTTACAAAACAGTTTCATGAAGATTATTCTTAAGCAAAACTGGGATATTTTCCACATGGAAAAATGAACTTATTTTAAATAAATTTCAAATAATCTCTTCAATTATTTAAATTAAAAACAATGAAAGTCCTATTTTAACAATGATATATCTGTATATTTGCGAATCTGTTTATGCTTAGATAATATTTAGAAGCATAAATAAATAAAGTAAAATATAAGATTTAAAAGAAAATTGTAATGTATGCAACATCAATTAATAATTAATAGCTGAATTTCTATATGAAACTCATATACTTTATTTAAGGTATAAATTGTATAAAATCTACAACATTTATAAATTTCAATATTTTCGGAGAAATTATAAACATAGCATTATATATATCGTACACAATAATAATTTCAAAAATTAATTTTAATAAAATGTATAGTTTTTTTAAAATATTTTTAATATAAATTCCTATAATTTATACGCAATTATTATGGAATACTAAAGCTTTGTGGGTGTTTATTAGAAAGAAATACGTTCAGTATATAGATAATAACTTCATTTCATAATGTGCAAAACATAAGTGCAATGGATAAAGTGTAGATTTTAAATACCAGAATCGACCAACAAAAGCATTTTGAGAAAAAAACAAAAGCATATACTTTTCTCGGTGGCATATTTGTTAAAAATTTTAGAATTTAATTTTCAAATATACTATTTATCAAATTCTCATAAATAATACATCTACAAGAGAAGAGAAAAGACCTCAACAGAGAAATTTTAAAAATAGCTTATATTGATATATCTTAGTCTCCGTTACCTTGAATAGGTCACATGAAATTGTGTGATATACGTGTTATACTTATTATCGAAATATATTATACTACTTAAAAATTCCGTCTCAAGTTAGTGAGCGATTGAAAGTAGAAAATTATTGTAAAACAACTAAATTTATTTGTAGCCAATTTAAGAGTGAAAATATACATTTACGTACAGATGTGAAGGCATAATAACACTGTTACTTATCAAATTAATTATTTATTTGTGCGAGGAACATCTTTATAGAAGAGTCAATATATTTAGCATGCATTTAGCTACAATGGGCTTCACAATACGAAACTGCAGAGCAGTGCGGACGAACTGGAAATTAACGTAGCGGACGAAAGTTTTCGGTGGGCAAACAACAATTTTATGTGCTGGAAGGAATTTAATTCATGCATACAAAGTTCCAGCTAAAGAGGTGGGGGATGGTTAGCCGGTGACATCGACTCGAGATGTAAAGGTGGTAGTAGTTTTTATGTGTGAAGATTGATTGACCTGAATTTAGATTTGTGTTAAAGTTAATTAAAATTGAAATGCAATAAATCGGACTCTTTGCACTGATATATATATATATACTGGTGTTCAAAATTAAGAGAATATGCATATTTTGTCGAATATCAAGAAATGAATTGAATGAAATGTAAAAATACTGCTTGAAAACAAAGATGCGACTCTTGTACGTCGAATTCGCGAGTGTATAGGTATGCATTGGCGGAATTAATGGATAAACAGGATTTATAAGCGCACGGACAAAAATCCGCATTTCATGCGCTTGCACATTTCGCCGAATTTCGTGATGTTTTTTTGCAGCAATTGCTTAAATTAAAATTCAAACAATAAAACTGAGTAACTACCACCGCTTAGATGATGGAATCTGTCGGCGAATTGTAGGCAGACTAGAAGCAAGACATTCTCAAATCCAAATTTGCACATTAATCGATTTAACAACCAGCGTCGAGTCCAATTTACGGAAACAGTTTCAGGATACTGTATCTGTTGATAGAAAGCCTGGCAAGGTCGTCCAAGAGCCCTGATTACCAGAGAAGACCGCCATTTGGCCATTATAGTGAGGCTTAACAGGGATGCTACAACTTCTCAGGTCTCTCATGAGTTGTATGCGACCACAGGAACCCGAGTTTCCCCGAGGAACCCGAGACCAAGAGTGACTCTTTCCAAAATACTTAATGAGATAGGGAAGTTTGCAAGAAGACCTGTTGTTTGCGTCCCCCCTCAGTTCTGCGAACAGAAGAGTCCGCTGAAAATGGTGCAGAAATCATAGAGATTGGAGCATGGATCAATGAATGACCGTTCTCTTCTCTGATGAGTCGCGGTTGAGCCTAAACAGTAAATCCCGACGTACTTTCATATGGAGAGAACAAGGTCCCGCTATCTAAACTCCAATATTCGAGAAATCGACCATTGTGGCAGAAGAGGCTTGATAATTTAGGCAGGCATTATGTTGGATGGTTTTACCTCCAACATGACTCCATATCTTTGAAAGAGGCACTGTGACGGCAGAGAGGTATCAGGATAATGTCCTGGAGCCCTATGTTCACCTTTTCAGGTGTACAGATGGTCTTGATTTCCTTTTATTGAATGACAACACGAGGCCCCATAGGGCTCATCTAGTCGACGAATTTCTGAAAAGTGAGGATATTCGTTGGGTGGATTGGCCAGCCAGGTTTACAGACTTCAATCCTATAGAGCAAACCTTGGACGTTGTGAGGAGGGCAATTGCAATTCGCATCCCCCTCCGAGAGCTATCTAAGACTTGAAAATAACGTTGCTCAACGATTAGGACCTATTGCAACAAGAACTCATAAACTTCCTTATTCTCAGCATAAAATCGTGGTGCGAGGCCTGTATATCTGTAAGAGGGGCAATACCCCTTATTAACCCATGTGTTTTTGTTCTATTCTGCAACTGGTACATCATAACTCGCAACTTCGATGAGTGTTACGCACGATCACGCATGTGTATTATAAATGTTGATTGGTTATTTTTTGTATGATATCAACCCCATATATAAACCAAATTTCATTAAAATCTGTTTTGTAGCTCTAGATATAACTGACCCAAATCGGAAAATTCTCATTATTTTGAACACCAGTGTATATATATATGAAAGTTATTCCTTTAAACATTCATTAATAGAATCTCGTGTTTGTTGTACTAATAAATAAAACCAGTTTGCTGCGTAACTTCATTTTATTCACATTCTTTTTGAGAGAGTGAATCAATTGATGAAGGATGAAACAGCAATATATCGGACAATAAGGCCGATCCCAAATTAACATTCGACAATCGCATCAGAGCGAAGCAGAAAAGAGAAAGTTCGGATTTGATATAGTATCTCTTCTGGCGATGAGCAGCACAGTGATTCCTGCAATAGAGAGGCGGAAAGAGAGCACTTTTTCGCTGTGCATTGAGTTTTATAATGGAGATTTTTTAACTTAGAAGTAATAGACCACGTGGTATAGGCTTAGGAATTCTTAGAGACTCCATCTATAGACAGAGGGTC
Source organism: Nephila pilipes (assembly GCA_019974015.1). NCBI lineage: Eukaryota > Metazoa > Arthropoda > Arachnida > Araneae > Nephilidae > Nephila > Nephila pilipes. The sequence continues at coordinate 30,612 of BMAW01097835.1, read as the reverse complement.
TAGTAGGGATTATTTCTGACAGATTTACCATCATAGGAAAGTGGATTAAACAAACTTTATGAGCGCGTGATCTAATAAATAAAAGAATAATTTGGAATTAGATAAACAAATAAGAATGAACTCTTACTTTTAAATTATGGTATGGGAAAAATTAGAAAATTAAATTATTATTAAGAGATTATACAAAATTAAAGAAATCATTACATAAATACATGAGGAATGGATGGTTTGATGCCTAGGGGTGAAGAAGTGATGAAATTCACAACGATTAAAGTTTGTTTATCGAACGTGGGATTATAATAATTTAACAAATTGGACAATGACAAATACAAATGCAGCAACGAAGATACTGCGAAAAGTTTCTAGTGACCGTACGCTTAACAGAAAATTTTATACTTTCGATCCCCATGAGAAACCAATTATCTATCTTATAACGCTCTTGAGCCATTGCGCTGAAGAAATGTCTAGTGTTTGACTCTAGCCTCTATTCCAACAATCCCACTCAGACTCCAAGTCTGTTACCGATAGCTTACAAGCTACTTCTACCCGTTTCACCTCATCAGTACCCCGCTTTTTACACACAGCGCCCTCTACTGAATATGACATTATTGACCATATGTCATTACATATATAACACACACATTATATATATATATATATATATATATATATATATATATATTTAATGAAAATAATAGTTCAGTACTATTATAGAAATAATTTAAAGTAATTAACTGAAATTAGTATAAAAGCAAATATTAAAATGAAGAATTATGTTTAAATTACAAAGAAAACATACTAACTTTTATTTTAGATTAGAGGAAAAGCGTAAGGAAAATAATAACTTTTTAATTGCTAATAGCCTAGAACAATTAAATAAAATAAAATATTACGCAACAGAACGCAATTAAAAAATAGATCTAAGTAAATACTAAGCGAATTTGAATGAATAATAAAAGAATAATTAATCGCAAGAACATGAAGATCAAATCATGAATATGCACAAACAAAGCATGAAAACCAAACAATAGGCTTAAAGAAAATGAAATATGTATAATATTCTTAAAATCTGAATTTGTCCTCTGACAGATTTGCAAAACAAACAAATTCTCACAGGAACCAAACGATCATAACAGAAAAATGCTACCATCCAAAATAAAAAAGCCATAAATTCGAGAAAATAGGATATTAAAGAAGAAATTGAGTAACATATAAATGTAAATAAAGAGATACAATAAATACGTACCTAATGATAAATTTGACAAACTTTTTTACAATAAAAAGAAGGTCGAAAAAATTTAAAAAACAAGTATAGCGTAAATAAATGAAACATTTTATTAATTCAAACAAAACATACTCTAATTATGTTTACATCCATTTTAATTATGTCATTAAAAGAGAATTTTCCCATTGAATGAATATTTTTTGTCACTATATCATTTTTTAACAATATATTGGAAATTTTGGAGGAAGAAATATCCTTCATATTGAATTTTACGGTAACTGATGCAGCTAGAAAATAAACATTCAATTTTGATTTTTCAATTGTCCTAAAATCATTGCAAATGGAAAAAATATATTTCAACTGCTGCATTAGTTCCCGGGCAGAACAACATAAATTCAACAAGAACTAAAATTAAATGTGAAATGTGTTTATTTTTGAATGGTTAAATATATCCACCTTTTCTTTTTTATCAATTTCAACATACTGATTTTCCCATTGTTCTAATTTATCAGAATTTAAATATACATTCAGTCTTCTAATTTCTTCAATCAGACAAATGTGATAGATTTTAATATCAGGCATTTCTTTCGATAAAAACTCTACACAATTTTCAAAATCTGCCCAATTTACTCGCAAGGGAGTAAAAAAAACTCATTGAAATCTATTATTTCTAGTTATATTTATTTCAGACCATTCTTCGACATATTGGAAAAATGTTTGGTAAAAATTTTGCGCTTCTTTGGCATACTCCTCCGTTCTACCCGGATTTGAGTCCCCTAAGTTAAACAATTTTCTTTTTATTATTAGAGGAATAAATTTTTCTTCAAATCGTGATTTATATCGAAGGTCAAATTCGTTTGAAATAAGACTACTTTCTGTAGCTCAAATATGTTCACCTTCAATCTTTTGAATAATTTTGAGAATAATAGATATCTGATTATGTACAAAATACATTAATATCTCCTTTAATTCATAATTGAATTTTTTTTTTGAAATTTTTGATTTTTTTTTTTTTTTTTTGAACATTTGTACAAACTTAAAAAATGAACGGAGGGGCTTAAATAATTACAAAATACGTTCTAAAGCAGGTTTTGGGGGCAGAGAACCATCTAACTTTTGAATATACTACAATTTCTTTTTTTTGTATTCAACATTTGCGTAGCAGTTTGCGCGGCATCTCTGAATACAGATATTAACAGATTAGTTTTAAAATATCGAAAAAGAAAACAGCAAGGAGGACACGTTTTAAGGAAGTACAGAACCTACAAAAGGAGAACTGTCCTCCCTAAAACAGAACGATTGGTCACCTTACTAATGAATATAGAATAAAAATCATCTAAACAATAAATCTCTCAACCACATCAAAAAAGATTATATAAAGTTAAATGAGACACTGCGCATATTACAACAGTTTCACATAAATCTCACGCTTAATGTAAACTAAGTTGAAAACGGAAATATTGCGCAATACCTCCTTATAATCAAAAAAATATTTTCCCAATAATAAACGATTAAATAAATATATATCAAACGATTTTAATTTAATAATTACCCATTTTATTTTTCATTTCAGTAAAGCAGTGACTTAGCATAGTTAATCATAAGATATTAAACTAAATATAGAATGCACTGATGAAAATTATTATATATTTTCTTATAACATTAGTACTCATAATATATAGTATTATTACTTTTAAGTAACAAATAGGATTTATTATTTAAAAGGGAAATTTTTTTTTCAATTAAATTACTTTATAGATCGGACTCATGATTAAATGTTTAACTTAGAACTTGTGAGTACTCAAAGCAGAAAGTTGACTGAAAGTATGATTTGGAGCAAAATTGCCCTCTATATGTATTTACTGGAACAAATTAAACTTGCCATTTAGGCTTTTCTATTTGAAAAAAAATCAAACAACATAAACTTTTAATGTAATTCAATAATTATTTTACCTCGCCTTCCTTCTTTTCCTCCCCCCTTCCTTTTCCAATATTTTGTAATATCTTAAATGTCCATTTCTAAATTTATAGTGATCAATTTTCAAAAGATCAGATTCAAAATTACGATGACGCCAACGATTATATATTTATAGTACACACACACACACACACACATATATATATATATATATATATATATATATATATGAATTATTATTGGCTTAGGAATATAAAAATAAAAGTCTACATACCTAAAAAAGTACAAGATGTCAAAAGGCTATGTTGTTGATTAATCTAATCAACATTGTATTAGTGTTCATTTTTTTTTTTAATTTAAAAAACAGACTCATTCAAATGTGCGGATTACTCTTTGGAAGATTCAGTATCGAGTAAATTTTCTGCAAAACAAAGCAGGATTTCTAATTCAATTTTTCGTCATAAATAAATGAATAATATTAAAAATTAATCCTATAAGTTTTTTTTAAAGGTGTTAATAAAATTTAAAATATCAGTTGTTGTCAAAAAATTTAAATACATTTGAAATATAATAATGGAATAGAAATTTTTTCACAACAAGTTAATATACTTTGGAACTTTTTCAAAAAACTATTTACTCACAGAAATGTTGATCTATTAAATTCTTCAAAGCACTCTGAAGTTCTGGTAGGAAATTAAATTAACTTATTTCACAAAAACGTATTTTATCGAAAAAAATCCTTAATCATTATAAAAAGGAAAAGATAGAGAAAATATGTTTTTGAATTTTCATAAATATTCTATTTTTTCCTTTTTGATATTAAATTCATCTGTCGTAAAATGGTATTTGCATTGGTTACTAATGTATAAATAATTAAACAGTAATGGTTCTGTCCAACAATTTAGCCGAAAAGTTGATAATCACAAGACATATATAATCCACCTAAAGTATTCTTTTCCCTCGAAATCTGAAACTTTTCCGAATCAAAATAGACCTAGCATGAAAAGAATCGAATTCCAGTTTCAAGTGACATGTGACAAATTTGGTTTGGAATGGAGCCTATTTCGGGAAAGGAAGAATTTCTTTTATAGTAAAACTACAGATTTTCTGGGAAGGAAAGTTTTTGATATTGGAAAATCTCAATACATAAAATGTTTTATAAACCTTACAATATGTTAATAAAGAATAGGAAAAAACCGTTCTCAAAACTAAAAGGCGATTATTTTCAGAATACTCTATTTCCCAAAATAATCTGATTGATGCTTGATAAATTTCTGCAAAAAGTTTAAGTTATTATGGTTATATGTTTATTTATAAACGTTCAGTAATACTACAAAAATTGTAACACATTTTTTTTTAATTTCCCCTTGAACTAATATCCAAATACTTAAAAAATATGTAAGATTTTAGTATTTAAAGAATACTATATTGAAAAATAAGTGTTGAATTTCAAATAATATTTGTATGTAAGCGTAATTTTGGTTATAAAATTGATTTGTAAGACGTGTTTATTTACAATTTTACAAATAAGGATATTTTTTTGACAATTACTTCTTACGAATTAAACCTAGTTCTTTTTAATCATGCTTATCTATGCGTACCGTGGCCACGGTAGCCTAGAGGTTCTGACATCGGACTAACGGGCTACGGTTTTCGACGAGTCGTAGATTCGAGCCTTGCTGCCATTGAAGACCCGCCGTGTACGCAGGGTTGATGCACGTAAAATCTGTCATGGCTCAAAATCCTCCAGTCTGCGTGATGTGGAAGTTAGGAGAGGGGGTGCCAGCTTAGGTGCCTCGTCATTTGACTGAGGCTCTAAATTACAAGGTCTGTCGCCAATAGTCTTTCTGTTCCTTTCAGTGAGACGTTAATAAAACCAAACAATCAATCAATCAATATCTACAGTACCCTACATTAAGTTGTGCCATATCTCTATTACTTGACTTGTCAATCATTAAAAAATGTAATTTAATTACAAATCTAAACTTCAAATTAATTCCATGTACGGATAAAGTAATTAAAATAATTAAAAAATACAGTTCAAGAATGTGGTCAATTACTTTTCGAAGCCTTATTTGTTGTTGTTTTTTAAGAAGAGAGATGCTCTCTACTTGTCTACTGCCCTCCACAAAAAACCTCTTAATTTCTATAAAAAAAATCAAAGATTACTTTAATCGGGATCCGATGCGAATTGATTCCTATTGGAGAAACTTCAACCTCGCAGCGTCAGGTTCCTGCTCCATGCGGATTACATGAAAACATAGGTCTCCTGCACAATATTCAAAGCCTTCACACAGTTTCTGTCACAACTACCAGAATTTTCTATTATTGTAAGCTTTCTATGAATCTGCAATCTTTGTGTGTCGCTTTCGTATGACTTGATTATATCTATTTTCTACACTTATAAAGTTTACCTAATTTGCACCATCACATTTTATTTGTTTGGGAAGAGCTAGGAAAGTAAATGTAATATAAAGAAATAAACTCAAAATGTTAGTTATAGAACATTTCGGGAATAGCCCATGAGTCAAAGTTACGTGTTCATTTCACCTCCTGAGACCCAAGACTATGTTCTTTGAAATTGTTTCCCCTAATTTGAGATAAATCATTTAAAAAGTAATGCAAAACAATATATACAGCCGCTTTTTAAAATGAAATAATAAGAACCAACGTTTTTATATGGTGGCAAAGTATATTAAAGAAAATTATTGAAATATTAGTTAAAACTGTTAGTTATTTTTAACTTTAAAATTTACTTAAAAAGAGACATTTGTGAGTGTATTAAAAATTCATAATACTCATAAATTCAAAACATGCATTTGAAAGTTTTAAGTCATTCTATTAAAAAAAATGGGAACCAGAATTCAGAAAAAAATATTGTGTTAAGACATGGCCCCAAATATTGGAATCTTCCTTTCTTGCGAATGATTACGGACTGAAAGTCAGCAACTATTACTATCTCTCCTTTGTGAGTTTTACGATACCTCATGTAGCGTATGGCGAGTTCCCGGTGTTCCCAGAGGGAGAAAGAAATTTTTTCCTCAATCCTAAAAGCGCCGAGGGGAAAGACTATTTTGACTTATTAAAATTATTGAAGTATTAGTTAAAACTTGTCGCAAACGCCTAAATATTGCATTGTTAGGCAAGTATGAACGATTCCCAAAATTTCAAAGCTCTTGCTTGATGGGAAGTTGGTTAAATTAACAATCAAAAATTTGATGACACACACACCAAGTGAAATTCAGAAAAACGTTGTAAAATATACACAATTTTCGGAATGTCCATTATAATGAACATTGGTTTTTTGCATAGGAAAAACATTTGCTACTGATTAAATATACAACATAATTTCATTATTCGCACATCAAAATTGTATATTAGCCATTTTTATTTTTAAAAAAAAATCTGAAAGTATAATAAAACTAAATTCAATCTGCTGACATACCTTCAATTGTTGCTTTCTTCTGGTCCACCGTTTTTAAATGCTTGCAGAACAGGAATCCTGCCAAATAATTTTAAGTTTTGCTAAATAGATAACAGTATTGGTCTGTCCTATGTAATGGAGTGCATGATATTAGGATATAAAACTGTAAATACTTTTTTTTTTACATGTAAAATAATATCCAATAGAATGGACATTGGGTCTCTAGAAAATATATCTCAAATGCAGATATTTATTTTTAGTAAGAAAGGGAGAGAGTTTTTAAATAAAAATTTAATGATTATAAATAAATATATTAAAAATATATCAAATAATATTTTATTTGATAGCGTTTCTTTGCTATTTATGTGTTACTTCCAAAGAACTAAGATTAAAGTATTTAGCAGAGTAAAGGAATTAATTTTAAGCATAATTATACCTGTAAGAAGCCTTTCCATCCTATAGATAGCCTGATATAAAGGGTTTTGTAAGAGTCTTGTATTACAAGGGACGGTCAAAAGGTATCCATATTAGAAATTGTAAATGAGAATCGAATAATTCCCAAGAGTATTTTCCATTCACTGGAACGCCATTAATAACATAGTACGACAACCATCGGACTCCAAAATTTTGTCGGCATAGCACTTTTAGTCGATTAGACTGTCATCGCCTTCTTTGGAGATAAACATTGTTTTGTTTGTTTTTCTTTTCTAGTGTATAATAATGAATCCATCGACAGTGACAACTCGATGAGACAGCAATCAAATTTTTAATTTGACAGCAAAAGGCTGTCAAATCAGAATTAACCTATGAATCAGTGTTAAGTCTGTTTCCGCACCATTTAGCAAATGACACCACACAATATTTGCAATAATTTGCAATAATTTGCGTCAGAAATACCATCTTTATTCTAAAATCTTTTGATTGATTGTGATTCATTATCACCTTCGCATTAATAAGCAACACGAAAGCTAATGGTGACGGACATCGTAATTTAGAGCCTCGGTCAAGTGACGAGGACGACACCTAAGCTGCACTTCCCTCTCCAAATTTCCAAGACATACCAATGTAAAGATTTGGGATCTCTACCAAATTTAACGATACTCAGCCCTACTAAGGGCACGAAATCATGACTCGACGAAAAAAAGGCAGACTGCGACTCCTCAAACATGAAGACTAGGCTACCGTGGCAACAAAAACCTTTCAAAATATTCTTGTATAAAAAATATGGAAGAGTTAGTAGCAGTTACATTAAGAAATGTTACTACAAGCGTTCTCACCATAAATGTATTAAGAAAGACAAGTCTCGATTTTTTTTTTTTTTTTGCTGTGAAAGACTACTTTCTGAATACAAACATTCAAAAACTAAGTTCAAATACATTCTAGGAATATGACACAAAACATATTCAAACATTATGTATAAGTTCATCAGTATATAAAAACCATGATACATAAGCATGCAAGAGACGTTAGTCCTTCCAATGGAGATTTAACACTACTGTTATAATTAGTTTTTCTTTCTGAAGTGCTTTAAAACTTTCGTTGATGTTAAAGAAACTTTTACTTAAAAATTAGAACCAGACTATACATAAGTATGTCAACTTTCTAGCTGTAAAGAACATTTTTTTTTTCCCTCCAGAAAAGTGTTAAACAAATTGAAATATTCTCCAACACCTTCCAACTTTTATTTTAACGTCTTAAAAGTTCCCTTATTTTTTAAAAAAAATTAATTGTTGTAGACAGAATACCTTAACTCTTTATTTGTATTTAAACTACAATTTGGTTCTAGAACTATATTTTAACTAGTTTGAAATTTGTAACCATCTGATTTTTTCTTCCGAAGTTTGTCTGAAAATGCCAAGATTCATTTTAACAAGGCTGCAAAAAATTTAACATGTTTATCCTAAATGAATACCTTACCTGCTGTAGTATTAGTTAACACAAACTAAGAAATAATATTCACAAAATAAAAATAACTGCTGCATATAACTCCTGGTTTAAAAGTCAAATTAGTAGAAGAGAGAAAACTGATTTGTTACAACAATTAAAACGGTAAATTGAAGATAATATTACTTAAACAGGTAATATTTCTTTAAAAAAAGGCAGTTCCTCTTTTAGAGTATTAAAAGGTTGTTTGAAAATATTCAGCATTTTTTTATGACTTTAAATATTTTATTCAAAAATAAATTATTTATTTGTTACACAAGGGGCTATTGATTTTTATTGGATCACTTTTGTCGTACCAGATCACTTTTCAATTTTTTTATCCTATTTTTCAATTTTAATCACTTTAAGATTAATATAATCGATTTAATAATTTACCGTTTCCTTTCATTTTAATATCGGAAAAGTTAAATATTGTCCGTTTCTCGATATATTATCGCTTAATTTTATTCTTATATTTAGTTGAATAATTTAATAATAATTATAAAAAATGCTCACCTCAGATAACTGATTCTGTTATTAGCAAAACTTATCATTAAACTTTTTTATTTTTTAAATTAATGGTAATTTTATGAAGATTTTAGAGGAGAACATTTTTCTCAAGGACTTGTACATACATTTTATTCATTTTTAAATTATAAACAGGACAATTTTACGTTTTATTCAGCTACATTTAGGTATAATAAAAAGTTATAAGCCAATATTCGCTAACAGTAAAAAGTCTGCTTTAACGATTTCTTTAATAACAAAGTGTAATGATAATAGAAACTGCATTGTGGGACGTATTAATGTTATACGTCCGTTTGTCATCTTATCTTAAATGTTACCATAAGAAGAACCATAAAATCTAAGTTTGAAATTAAGTTCAAGCACAAAGTAAATAAAATAATGAATTATATTTCAAAATAGAGTTTGTTAACTCTCTTGTAAGAGACGCTTTCCACCGGTATTAAGTCCTCATCTACGAGTACAAACAATTTCTATAATATATCAAAGAATACGCTTACCGGAATATGATGCGAGTACCTCTTTCAAATATTTAATCAATCATATAGCGTTGATTCTAATATAGACAAATTAACCAGACCCGCAAGTAGACTTCTAACACATCACAATATCACCCTTCTTATTACCCTAATTTTCTTATTTCTTCAATTCAATTCTCTGTTGCTTTTAGGCGATTTGATTATGTATATTCATTCCGCTCCTAAATTTTACTTAATTTGTTCCATCACGTTTCATTTGAATGGAAAGAAGCTGGAAAAACTTTCATATAATGTCAGAAATAGCTCCAGATGTTAGTTAAGGGAAATATCACGAATTATAAATGTTCCTAAGCCAATCTTTATATTTGATTTGCATTTGAGATATCTATTGATGACTCGAGTTATAAAAAATCTGATTAAGGAGTATAATAAATAGAAAATATTTTTTTGCTGAGCACATCTTTTTTGCAAACTGATGCTGATTATTTGAACGATGCTGTGTTACATCGCAGATATACTAGTGATATCTTATTAGACTATAAATATTTAAATATTATATTTTAATTTTAGAATTTTGCCATTATTACGATTTTTGACAGAAAAAAAAAAAAAAACTCTACATAGCCATAACGTATTTTTTGCTACCCTAATTTCTCAATTCTTGTTGTATCTGAAAACTACTTGCATATTTAATATGCAACACTCTGTTCAATTTTCAATATAGCTTTTATCCGTATCCAGAAATAAATAGTCGGGAAACCCCATCGGAGGCATTTTCTGGGGGATGTTGTCGACAACGAAGGGGTAATTAGATGCGCAAATCATATACCACCTTCAGTTAATTCAAATCAGAAAGTCGCAAGATTCCAGGACACCTCAATCTTTAAAATATTACTTATTCGTTATATATATTACAGTGAATATTACTCTTTCGAATAGAACTAAAAAAATTCAGTTTGTTTAAATACTTATACAGGGATACAGAATGTATCATTAATTTCAGAAAACTCTGTCTGATATATGAAAATTGTGATCTCGGATAAGATCCAAGATGAACTTAACAGTCTGGTTGTCGATAGAGAGAAGGGAATCCAGTGTGGTTGTTGTGAAAATGAGTGTTGTTATTCTAATGGTTGTACAGGTATAAATACCAATACTGTAGGTGCCCACGCAGAATTATTGCAATTTGCATTATTTCCCGTGCGCAGAAATTAGTTGTTTTTGAGTGCCACCTCAATGGCAAGGTGAAAATATGCAAATGGGTCTTGCCATTTTATGGCATAATGTAAATGGTGTAAAGAGGGTTGCAACAACACCAGGCTTTAATACAACTTTCATCTTATCAACACAAAAGTGTTGTTTCTAAAAATGATTTCTCGTATTTTGAAAGAAATATCTTATTTATTATAGTGAATATTACTCTTTCGAACGGAACTAAATTCAGTTTGTTTAAATATTTACCCAGGGATACAGCTCGTATCATAAATTTCAGAAAACTCTGGTTGATATAAGAAATAATGGGGATCTCGGACAAGATCCAGGAGGAACTTAGCAGTCCGGTCGTTGATGAAGAGAAGGGAATCAAATGCTGCGGTTGTGAAAATGAGTGTTGTTATTCTAATGGCCGTTTGAAACCCACAGCAGTCAAAATCTCATTTACATCTCGCTGCTTTAGCTTCATTTTCGTGGCCACGATATCCTGGTGATCAAGGTCGCAGACTCGAGGCCAGTAATATTTTCGTCGAGTCGTATTTTCGACTCCCAATGATTCTATAGACCCCTCCATGCAGTGTGGCTAATGCACCTCAAATAAGGTTGAAGTTCAAAGTCCTCCCAATGATGTAATGTGAAAGTTTGGAGAAGGAAGTGCCAGGTGAAAAGTCGTCCTCGTCACTTTACCAAGTTTCAAAATTACGAGAAGAGTTAAGAGCCCTCTGGTTGCTTCTCAGTGTAGCTTTAATAAATAATGCCAATCATCTTCATGTGATTCAGCATTTTTTTCTCAGTGCTCAGCCCATCCTCAACACCTAGAAACAAAAAGATAACATTTTTTTTAAAAAAAAATTATTACTCTAAAGATACATTTAGTTTTTAAAAACAACAAGAATGTTAAAAATCAGCAAAAAAACTTTTTAAAAAAATCATGCCCTTGGATGCATTGCTTTTCAAAAAATCAACTTCAAATACATAGATACTTCTAGAGATATGATTTCATAAATGCACTTGCATTTATTTTATCTTACGCTTAACAAATAATTCTACAATTGGTTAAAACTGAAATAACATAAAATTAGAATAAACATCACTAAGAAACTAATTAAAAAAATTCTCACTTTTAGAAATTTTTCCCTTATCGCAATTTTCCCTCGTAAGACTAAAATTAAATTTATTCTTAATATGACAAATTATTTTCTTACGGTATTCTTAATTCTTAATAATCCACATTCTCAGCTACCTTTCAATTCATGGAATCAAGTTGAAAATTAAAAAATTTTATGGTCTCTTTTTAAATTAAATTGTTTTTCAGCCGATGAAAATAATGTATTCTCGAGATTTTATGGTTCTTAAACGTGGTAGTTTTAAGGTTACTGAAATGTCTTCGACAAGAAAAAAGCTTATTTTTTCTAAGTTTACATAAAAACAGCTAGTTTAAATTTAAATAATGTTTATTTAAGGAGAGATTATGTAATGATAATCCCATTGATTATGTAAATAAATATTTATATAAGTACAATAATTACAATACAAGCTGTATTTACATTTGTAAAAGTCGTGTTCTTAAATTAAGGTACAACTTGTATAAATTTCACTGCATTTTTAAACGTAAAACGTTCTAAGGTACTTATTAATATAATATTATATGCAGTGAATATAATTATAATTTCAAAATTTAAATTTTGTAAATTTTTTTTAAGAAATTAAAAATCTTAAGATTCAAATTTTTCTAAAAATAATTTAAGCGAACGTTGCACAATACCTAAATTTGTGAGTGTTAATTAAAAAAAAATTCATTCGCTGTATAGGTGGGACCTTTGTTGCGTAATGTGGATAATTACCGCATTATAAATGTAATAGATTTTGAGGGGGAAATACCAGAAACTTCAAAATCCACATTTTGAGAAAAACGTTAATACAATTGACCGCGGAAGCCTAGTGGTCATGGTTTCGGATTCGTGCCCGGCAGTTTTCGTTCAGTCGCGGGTTCGATCCTTGACCGCTAAAGACTCGCTGTGTAGCCGGGGTTGATGCACGTTAAATCTGTCAGGAACCAAAGTCCTCAAAACTGGTGTGGTGTGGAAGTTAGGAGGGGGTGCCAGCTCTGGTGTTGTCCTCGTCACTTGATCGAGGTTAAAAATTGCGAGGTTCGTCGCCAATAGCCCTCGTGTTGCTTCTAGTACGACGTTAATAAAAACTAAACTCTAATACAAATACTATTTTCAATGGCAAAATCGTAGGTTTGTTTACAGATCGATATTTTCATTTTTAACCTTTTGTTTATTGAAGGTTCATCAATAATTCCAATATTGAATAAGAGAAATACACCCAAAATTTCAACTGTTCAATTGTGGATTAACAAATTGTAAATTATGAAGCTTTTAAACCCTCAGTCAATTTAATCGAGATAGTAAGTGACGCCCCTCTCCCCCAGCCATAATTTAATATTTTTCCATTTCAGATGATACACGCATTTTTGGATACTAAGTATTTTCTTTTTAACTCTGGTCTTATAAAAATATTAAAAAGTAAGACCATTATTACTTGCTGTAAAATGATAAAAATTATCTTTTCTTTGGGAAAAAAGTAACTCAACTCCAACCCTAAATCAAAGCAGTATGCGATATATTTTATTTTTCACCTTTTCTATTATAACAAAAGCAAAAACACCTCATTTTTCAAGAACATGTCATCAGAAAAAAAACAATAAAATAAAGAGGAATAAAAGAACCCCAAAACAAATGAATCATCAGACACTAAAGAAAAACACGTGGCCTTTCGGGAAATTATGTCTGCGGGGTTTAAATTGAAGACATGCACGTGTCGTAAAGAAGTCAGGCGGGTTCTGTTTAAAATGAGTCATATCCACGCAGTATTATTTATGGTTAAAATGAATTAATATATGTCTGGAAGTGTAGATATTTTGAAGACATTTTTAATTCGACAGATATAGGTATTTCGCGAAAGTAACATGTGAGTAATAGTTTGGCGAATATTTAATTACAATATTGTGAACATAATTCAATTAATAAAGATAAATAAATGTGTTATTTATATATAAGTAAAAAAATATACCACTTATTTTGAATTATTATCTTTCTGAAGATAAACCTAATTTTTTTCATTGCATTTATTCCAATCTAATTCAAATTAATATTAGTAAATGTGGAAAGGAATATTTAGACAAACAATTAGAAATAATTAATAGTACAGTTATTAATAATATTTATATAACAAGAGAGGCATCTTTAAATTTCTTATGAATAAGGTACGTTTTTGGAGGAACTGAAAACTTTAAGTCGTAAATACAAAAAAAAAAAAAAAAAAAAAAAAAAAAAGGAGAAAAAAAAATTATAATATTAAGATATTTTATTCCACTCTCGCATATTGAGACAGAAGTATATGAAAAAAATTGTATTTTGAAAACAATTTGATAGCTGTAGCAAAGTACGAATAATTTTTCATAATCAGAACATAAAAATATATAATTCAATATATAATAATTATCAACATATTTAAAGTACCCAAGCACAAAAGAAATATAACCGATCATTACATTGTTTTTCTAACTTTACCTAAATTGTGCACAACAGTATCGCCGTAGATCCTGATCTGTCACACTTCACACTTGTTGAATAAGCAATTATTAACAAATTATATACTATTTCAATATACTTACCACCCATATTTCCCTGTCAAATATTCTCCAGTTCTGTTTTAACAATTTTAAGAATAATTTTTGCTTTTAAGAGGCCGATTTTCAAGTCTTTTTTCTATTTTTGATGGATCAATAAAAAATGTGAAGTTGTTCTTCATGAATATGTAGAGAATTTGACAGAATGAATGAACATCGTTACCTAATATCAAAGAACCTGATCGAAACTTAGAATACATTTCCAGTGTGGCGTAGTGGCAAATATTTCGAGGCATCCATTTCATATTCAAAATTGTTTATTATCAAGTTCATATCACACTCATACAATTACATCAGAAACCATCTTACAGACAACGCCAAGGACAACGTCTCGTCTGGGAAACAGTCTGGCCGGGCAGAGCATCAATTTCAGCTTCGGTTGGAGCAGTGACATTAGTCAAGTACAAAGTATAACATTTCAAAAATAGTGTGTTTCACTGATTCAATACATGAATTATTTATGAAACTTCAATAAACAAAAGGTTAAAAATGAAAATATGGATCTGTGAACAAACTTACGATTTTGTCGTTGTGAATAGTATTTGTATTTGTAGTTTTTATTAACGTCGCACTAGAAGCAACACGAGGGCTATTGGCGACGAACCTCGCAATTTTTAACCTCGATCAAGTGACGAGAGACCTGACTGGAAAGAAATGTTCGAATCTCGGGTGCTGTTATTTAACTTTAAGTGAGAAGACATCCTTAAACCAGGCAGACCATAAAATGTACATTGTTATTTAATTTCATGGATATATGCATTTTCCATCAATTCCACAATTTTATTTTTGATTTTAATTTTTCGTGCTTTATTACGAATTCCATAATCCCTTCATCTTCCCAAGCATTAAGACTCCCATTTGGTTTTACTGAAGGTAAGATTAATCTTTTGTAATCTCTATTATTTCCTGAAATCTAGATTAACTTATATATTTGAATGCAATGATGTAAATCCGAAAAATTAAAAAAAATAATAATAATAAATGTTAGTGCAAAACTAAATTTTCTTTCTGGTTTTCATGAATATTTTAAAAGAGAAATTATTATAAAATAGTTCAAGTCTAAAATAATTTTTTACAGAGCAGAAAATACACAAACGAATCAGTAAATTAGACAAAAAATATTTATAAAAATCTGTAAGCAGGGTCATTCCACCGAACACTTCGTTATTTTTTGTTCCTTGGAATTCATTTTATTGCATTAAATTCGATAACATAGTGTAGGTTTGTGGTGGAAAATAGAAAATCCATAGGATTAATATTACGTTCACGAAATCAAAATGGCTACGGTTAAATACCCTTAAGATTGTCGAAAAAAATATGCTACAAAATATCTGAATAAACAGTTCCCAATGAATTACAAGAAATTATATTATAATTATATATATCCAATTTACCAAGAAATGCAATAGTCAGGACAGGACATGAGAAACCAGAAAAACAATGTAGAATTCCCGGTAATGATTTGAAATTAAAATTCACAATATACCGATAAACTTAAAAGCTGGTTTACCACACACGTAACTCGATTCCACTACCTTCTAGATATAAATTTATTACAGTACCAATATCCTAATTTGTGTTTCCATGTTCTACAAAAGAAGACATTTAAGATTTTCTAAAATAGCTCCTAAAGATTGCTACAAACAAATTGTTCGATTTCGTGAAGGTAGTGTTAATACAACGGTTCTTCCCAATTCCTCCTCAAATTTACACAATTTTACCTATTTGAATGTAATAAAAAAAATTATGCGAAAGAGCAAATAAATAATGAAAGATTCTGAAAAATTACATTTTCTCCTCAATTTTCGAAAATATTTTTAAGACCAGAAAACCCATAAACGAATCAATACAACAGAAGTAATTAAAAAAAATTTAAAGTTATATTCAATGTTTTCACAAAAAACAGATTTAGCCACACAAGGTATACTTTTTTTTAAAATTATTATTAAATTACTCATTTAAATATAAGAATTACAGAAATAAACTATGGAATATCAACAAATGGATCTCAGTAAACTTTTTTCGATATTAAAATTAAAGGAAACGATAAATAATGAAATAAAATATATATTTAAGTTAAATGTAATTGAAATTAAAGCAAACGATAAATTATTAGTTTGATTATTATATCAGCTGCATGAAATTAAAATTAAAGCAAACTATAAGAAAAATAAACTATAAGAATTATTAAATAATTATAATAATATAAACTATAAGAAATATAAACTATAAGAAATAGAAATATAAAATAAAAACTATAAGAAATATAAAATAGAATATATTTAAGCTAAATCTATTTAAAATTAAAGCAAATTATAACAAATATAAACTAGAATATATTTAAGCTAAATGTAATTAAAACTGAAAAATGATCTAAAAAAAGGGATCTATAAAAAATGATCTTCTCTAAAAGGGATCCACCTGAAACAATAGCCCCTTAGGTGGCTAAAAAAATGGTTACCTCACACATGTCGTACAGTCCTGAATAATGTTATTTAGTTTCATTCATATCTTGATTACAGTTTACATATGATTTAACGTAAGACATGAATCGATAAGTAAATAAAATACTTAATTTTCATATTTGTTTCACTTCAATGCAATAAAACTTAGGGGAAATTGAAAATTGAACTCATTAGTGGTGAAAGCAGGTATCGTACACACACATATTGCATATATTTTATTTCAATAAAAAAAAAACAATTCAGGAGAATTTTATTATGTAGTAATTTTGAAAATTAATTTCGTTTCTGGTTAAAGCAGACATCAAAAATATGCGCAAAAATAAGATAAATTTTGAATAGTGGTCAGGACGTTTACAGAGTATAACCCTTTGGGTAGCTACAAATAATTTTAAAATTGGAAGTAAATTTTAATTCTACAAACAGTTATATTGTTTTTTTTTTCACTTTTGGAAGCGGTTTATTATATTCAATAAATAAATAAGTCTAAGTTAAGAGGTAAGTATTAATTAAATAGGATTGGTATCATATTCACGAAATTAAAATAGCTTGTAGAAGGTAGTCTTAAATTTCTAAAACTACATCTCCTTCCATCATTGATGTAAGAGAATTCTTTTTTCTATCGCAAATAGTAAAAACTCTTCTTTAAACACCGCTCTGATAAATCTAAAATTAGAAAATACTTCTTTTGAATGAAAGTTTCATTTATATAAGTAACTTTACGGGTTGTAAGAGGAATTTTTTTATTATTATCCTTCCGCAATGACTATGTTTTATTCTAATCTCAATGATACAAAATCTAACATTAGCATCCTCCTACAAACATTTTAGCTCTCTTATTATCAAAGCAGTGTTTAAATTAACAGAAGAACAATGTAACGGACGTGATATGCATTTTAAGTGTCACGATGCTCAGGTTGACGAAATGCATCATCAATTTTCTCCATCTAGATTTCCAGGGGGTCTTGTGAGTCTTACATAATCATCTACTCCCACTCACGCACTCGCTCATTAGAGAGACGGGTCATAACTCTGTCATTAATTACTAGAATCTTCTGGGGAAAAGATTCACTACAGATTTCCAGATCTGAATAATTCTAAGGATAAGTAAATGTGATGTTAGTATGTAGAGTATGAAGGGTTTTTGAGTAAATTAATACGTTGATGTAAGTTAGGTGATAGAGACGTAACTTTTAAAAATAAACATACATACATATATATATGTATGTATGTTTATTTTATGTATGTACACACACACACACACACACACACGCACACACATATATATATATGTGTGTGTGTATGTTTTCTTTCATAAATAATCGGTATATATATATATATATATATATATATATATAATTATATATAACACATCGATCAATAACTCCCGAGACTAACCCAGAGATGGCGCTCGTAGTAAACCAGTAACCAGGTCTTTCTAGAGTACTAACCTTTGCTTGAAACGTGTCAAAATTTTAAGTCGATCGGACCAGGAAAAAGGTTTTTTGAAGAGAAGTGAAAAAGGTTTTTTCCAAGTGGGTGCCGCGATTGCTTTCGATGGAACAAAAACAGCAACGAGTCGATGATTCGGAAAGCTGTTTATCGCTATTTACTCGCAACAAAAAAGATTTCTTGCGAAAAAAAAAAAATTGGAAAAGCGTTGGAACGATTGTATCACCCTAAAAGGTGATTAACAAAAGGTGTTATGTTGATGAATAAAAAAAAAAAATTGCAAAAAAAATGTTGTTTTCAATGTTAGACTCGGGAGTTATTGATCGATGTGTTATATATATATATAATCCTAACTACAGAAATGGGGCATGGCTCGTTTTAAAGATGTCTACGGGTGTTCTGGATTCAATAACAAAGCGGATTTTTAGAAGATGTCTTTTAATTAAACCATATATTAATTATTGTACAGTATTTATTAAGTTAAAAATAGAATTATTGATTACACATGTTAAAGAGCTATCAGATCGCACGTCTTTCTCTGTTAGTCGCACTCTTTCATCTAGCTTGCGCTTGCTGTGCTTACACCTCTCGTGCTTGCGCTTTTAACCAAAAGAACAAGTGGCTTCATCTAGTGTTGGAAGGCGTCTCAAAATGCAAAAATCCTATACACACACACACACACATATATATATGTATATGTATATATATATATATATATATATAATATTTAATAGTGACAAGAACCCTTTTGGAACATGTATTAGATTAATTTTAAATGTTTCAATATAATTGATAATATGTTTTATATATTTTTGTACGTTTTGGATGTTCTCAAAGTGGTAAATTATCAGGGTTTAAATTGTTTAATAATATTATTATTGGGTAAATGCTCTTTGTTTGAATGAATTTTTATGATGTGTTTGATTCTAAATTCAATTGAGTTGGATGTTAATCATTTTGTTATAATGTAATTTTGCCGAATGAGTTGATATGGATTCATAAAATATGTTTAACCAAGCATTTCTGACCTAAGCCTTTGATAGACACAGCTTTATAATTCAATATATGTAAGTGTAATAATTACATTTAATGTTAAAAATGCATGATATATACTGTAATGTACATACTGTTAACAAATAAACATCCATAAATTACTTAATATCTACAAAAAAATGTAGTCGGTAAGTACATTGAAATTTTCGTTTAAAACTAACAAGGATATTCATTGTTTATGCTAATGTAAAAACATATACAACTAATCTGCATTAATTACAATATCACATAATACAAGTTACTGAGTAAACCTATTTTCGAATGCTGTATTTGTAAAGAAGTACAGTTCTATTTGCGAACCCCGGTTTAATAGTTGCTTTAATTTATAATTTATTTACGAAATGCACAACTTTATCCTGAAATAGTAATTAATTGAATGTTGAAACTAATTCCTAAGTGAAACAATGTGTATGTTTGTGTGTTATATTTTTTTATAAATTTTTATGGGTTTGCCTCATTTCTCCGGTGTAGATGCTGCGAAAATAATTTGACAGTAGCAATCATGTTTATACTTATAGCTTTAAACACTAAAAGAAAATGATTCTGAACATTTTAAAAACATAATATAGAGCTTAGTTACACATCTGTATGATCTTATATTTGTAAGACACAATACTTAAAATTTCCCCTTTCAGATAATTTTAATAGTTATACCATACAATTGAAAAACTAGTTTAATTTCTATGGATCCACATGTCTTAATAATTAATATCTTGAGAATATTTACCTAAATATAACATTTTAAAAAAATGCCCCATGGATTTCGGAATCCAGTTATTCACAAGAATATTTTATATTAGCAAATTTATGAATTGAGAGAGATAAATTTAAAGAAAAGCTACTACATGTAATTTAAAATTGATAATGTCAGAGAAATAGAATAAATTTTGATACGATTATAGGGCATGTTAGAATTAAGAACGTTTTGGGATATAATATAAGCTCTCTTTCAAATTATAAATCAAAATTAAACTATAGTGACATACAAGCAAAATAGAATTGAAAGTAATAATAAGGATGACAGATGATAATGAAATGCAAATGTTTCCTTGTATGTTATTTGGAGTAAAATTTTGTACTTGATCACCTGCAGCAAATTGGATCAAAAGGAATCCTGTTAAAACAGTAACAGGATTCGAATCGGCAGTTTTGAAGAAGTGTCTCAAAAGGTGCTAGTGAGTTGGTAAGCTAAGACTTTATTGCTTATTTCTCAGCCAGGAACAAAGAAAATTAAGAGAGATCTGAGAAAGTGAGTTAAGAGTTATTAACTTTTTCCCCATATTATGGGGAGAAACTTAATAAACTGCGTTGTCTTTTTTTCCCCTGACATCCTTTACTTGGATTAATGAACATTTTTACTAATATAATTGAATCTTATAATGTTTGTAGAATAAAATAAGGAATGCCAGTAGCTAAATATCTACTCAATTTTTTTGCATAAAAGCAATTATTTATAATTAAATCACATGGAGTGGGTAGAATTCTTTTCAAGCAAAGTTGCATTAGTTATTTAAAATTACTTAAAAAATATTATTTTAATGGAAATTTGCAAATAATTCCATACTTAAACACCAAAAATTTATGAACGTTTGGTAATATGTTAAATCATGCAGTAGCTCCCAAAACTGAGTATACGCCACTCACTTTTTCCTTGATGTGGTAAAACGTAAAAATATCATTTTGACATTCGGAGAAACAATTAAATATATATTGTAACACTGTAATTTACCACTACCTTCCATGTACTATTAAACGGTAGCCAGATGGCGCCCTATGTTCTTTTGGTGAGAAGGACGACTAGCGAGCGCAAGCTCCATCGAAGGCGAGAGATTTGGTTAAAAAAAAACGATGGAAAGATGTTCGTGAATCTGTGTTTGATATATGTTTTGTATCCTGTCTTGTGTAGTGGAACGTGTCGAGCATTTAATAATATTTGTTTCTGAGACCATCCCGGCTGTTCTTCATTTCGTCCTGAAATAATTACAACATTGGAAGGATTACAATATGAAATACTGTAGTAGGCTAAAAATCGAAAACTATTAAACGTTAATATTTTTATTAAAGTAATTTTTGCCTTGAAGGTATAAATTTAAGTCACAAAATTAAGTAAATATATATTGTAACTATTTAATTTTGTGAAAAAAAACATAAATCAATACTTTTCTGTTTATATATGCTTTAATATTCAGAACGCTTTCCAAATAATGTGCATTGTTTCGTTTTTTTTTTCGTGTGATTCCGGTAGATATTTTTAAGTGATGTTTCTTTGTAATACTAAATTGAAGTAATCTTTGATTTTAAAATTAAGGTTTCGTTTAGATGTTTTTCAATTGAGTACAAAAGTATTTACCTCAACGAAATGGAAAGATTGATGGGTTGTTAACAATGGTGCAAAATTTCTCCATTAACTTACAATTTTAGCTATTTGTGTTGGGTCGTTATCTTGCTGCAACACAAAATGTGATCCGAAAACCTATTTCTGCGCACTTAGTTTTAAATTATTCTCCAGTTCATTCAAGTTTTTATTTTTTTCATAACTACGTCAATAAAAACTCCTTCAAATTATTTTTTCCAATCCTTTTGTTCACAAACAGCACCATACAAGATCCAAACCACCACCAGGCTTGAGAATAAAGATGGTGTTTTGGGGGAAGTGCATCATAATTTGGATTCTGGCAAACATAACGCTATCTATCACTTACAAAAACTTAATTAGCTTTCATCACTGTATATTATGATATTCTAGAATTATTGTAGCTTTAGAATATGATTTATAGTAATTGTAATTCTTTTTTATCAGATTGCTTTCGTAAATAAGGGGTTTTTTTAGCTACGTGATCACCACAATTTTCTTCCTTAAAGTATCTTTGAATTTCTTCTACCCAAATACATCTTCCTACTGTTGAAGAGACGAAGCAATTTTTGTTTCATTTCACTCGCCTAAGGGGTTTTTCTTTCTTTTCTGATGATTTCTTGGTTGTTGAGCTGATGGGCTACTCCCCCCTCCCCCTCTTTTAGGTTTACTTGAAGTTTTCTCAACTTTTTTTTTTTTTTTTTTTTTTGTATTCCTGGCTAAATTTTTATACTCTTTCGTGACTTCCTTTGCAAGACAAAGCCAACATTTATCTACGTTCAGACATAAATGTTAGAATGAGAAATTTCCAAATTTCTACTTACTTTCAGTTATGGAGCTACTTTTTTCACTACTAAAACATTTTTTTTCTCTTTGAAATAAAGTATTTGTATCTTAAGGAAATAAATATGCTATACTGATTCACTATAAAATTAAAAAGAAAACAAAGGTAACAGAATCACAGGACTTTACGCTGTATTTATTATGTTTGTGATCTAGAATTTGGAGCATTGATGTAAAACTAATATTAATTTAAAATAAAAACGCTATTAATTTTTGTTTCCTAGTCTAATACATTTTGTAACGCGAATTTTATCTCTCCTATAAATATTAAACTTAAATAAATTATTGAGATATTGTTTCAGGTTCCACTCTCACTTTCAGAATGAAAGTGAAATGTATATACTCAATTTACAATTTTGGGAGCCATTGTATATGATGCACTTTAATAAATCAAACAGTAATTGAAATCAAAAGAATTCCTTTGAATTCAGTAATATGGTAATCTAATTAATTAATTTGTTATTTCCATTAATAAGACGTTCGTATTGGAAAAAAGAACATTAGAGAATTTAAATATTAATAAGTAAAAACTTGGCTACAAATGTAATTACTTCTTATGAGAAAATGCATTATATTTATCAATATATGAAACACACAGCTTATTCTTGTTTGGCATTTTACCAAGCTGTTCTAGAAATAAACGAATAAAAAGTCTTTAGAATTCTGTGGTTTACAACATATAACCAACAATTACCATTAACTTTCACTGGATAGTTAGCCTTTCTCTGTAAGAGAGTTCAGAGTTAAAATTAAAACAAACTAAATTTTCAGATTAATGAATCAAGTTCTTAATCAGTCAGTATTTATTTATTAAATGTTGGAATTTGCTTACACTGTGAGAGATTACATTACCTTCATATATATTACGCATTATCTTAAAATATTTTGTTTTCAACTGCAGTTTATTTTGTTCGCTTGTTTACAATGTAGCAACTCCACAAAATTTAATGCAATGTAGTAATATTTAAAATATTTTTTGTTATACATGATACATGCTAACTATTTTTGTAAGAGCATGAATAATGTATGAATAAGTAAATTTAATATAATGGAATACATACATACATACACACAATCACGAACACACACAAACCCTTATATATATATACGTGTGTGAGAGAGAAAGAGAGAGTGTGTGTATGTTCGTGCGTTTGTTTGTGCCTTCACAGAGAGAGATAGAGTTGTCTTTTTACTTTATACGCAAGAAAAAAAAAAGCAGAAAAATAAACGCAATTCGAATTATTTTAAAACAATTTTTAAATATCGCCATTTTTCTCGTCTTCAGAAGTTCTAATGTAATTAATTTTCTGCTTGGCTTCTTGTATAGAAAAGCATCATAAACACAAAACTTGCCCAACAGTTCCATTTAACTGAAGAATTGAAACTAAATGACATTACTTTTTTTTCATTCCTTTAAGTATTCTCCTTATTCTAATCTTTATAAGATATTAAAATTCCAAAAAATCCGAACATTGTTATGAAGAATTTGTTTTCACTGAAATTCTTAAACATGACCAGTAATCGTTTTTCTCTAATGTGTTCTTTCACTATTAAAATTTTTTCACTAATTGTTTTTCACTAATGTTTTCTCTATTCAGCTGATATATCACCTCAAAATTTTTGAATCACATACACAATAAAAAGGTGTATTTTATTTATAAATTATGGATATGGATGTTAAACTCTGTACAATCTTTTTAAAATATATTTTATTACATTGTAAATTAAATTTTCAGAAATGAGTTTTACTTATACAAAATTAGTAACAAAATTCAAAATATGCAGGACTTAGCATATTATCAACACCTTATTTCACTTGTACTACTACTTTTTGAAATGAATTACTAACGATATTAATTATAGATTACATATGAATTAAAAATAACTACGCACTTATGTTCTTCTTTATTTAAAATACTTTTTTCTATCGTGATTAAAATTAAAATTATAAAGCTAAAATACAACAAAGGAGCAGTTAATGATATGTTTGTCTGACATCAGTTGTATCATTCGAGTAAACTGAAACACATCAATCAATATAAAATTTCTGGAGCCATTTGTTTCTGAAATAATAACACTTTAGCTGAATAACTTATATCTTTAAATGTTAAAAATTAAATTTAAAATGTCAATTACACTGAATTTCAAGTATAGAGCTTGCTGTGGTTTATCTTTGTTACCTGAATCGTCTGTCATAAATGTTGTTTCAATTGTAAATCTAAAGTCTTCAACTTAATTCCAATCGTATATAAAGTATTTAAAGTAATTTAAAAAACAGTTCAAGAATGAAGTCAATTACTTTTTGAAGTCTTACTTATAGTTTGTCTAAAAAGTGGAATGATCTCTACTAGTTCACTGTCCTTCAATGCCAATGCAAATAAATTCTATGAATGTCGATGATTACATTTACTCCGATACTCGAATCCAATGTGAGTCAATCCATAAAAGAGAAAATATGGACCTGTCAACCTTGATTCCTTGTCCCTACTGATCAAACAGACGCGTTAGAAAATCCCACTCATTATTCAATGTTTTCTCACTATAGCTACCATTCTACTATCACGATCTTTCTGTTACCCTAACTTTTTTTTTTCAAATTCAAAATACTCCGCCCCTATTACATAAAATTTCTCTTATCTACTCACTCTGCTTCAAAACTTTAAATAATTTACATAACCACATTTCATTTGGTTGGAAAGGAGCTGGAAGCTGAAACGTCAAGTCAGTTATCAGGCACTAGTTAAGGTACTCGGACATATCAGGAATTCCGAAACATTAAATCTGAGACTCCTTGTTTATGTGATATATATTTTTTTCAAATGATTCGTAGAGTTTAGATCTTTTGTGTGCCTAAAAATAACTCAATCTTTCTATCGAAGCTTCAAAATTATTTTTTTCGTCGAGTTTCCCTCCCGAATATGGACATGTTTGCGAGATATATTTGTATTTAGGTACCCTTTAAAAGAAAACTATTACAGAATATAGCTCCATATTTTTTATGCTTCTATATAAGGTACTTATTCATATAGTGAACCAAACATTTTTTTCTCTATATCATACTTAATTTTTCAGAAATAATTTTGTACATAAAAAAAAAAGAAAAAAAATTTTTAATTTCCAAAATTACGAAGTTGAACCATTTTTCAAAGAAAATATACAGTAATATCAACAAAAAAAAAGTAGGTTCGTTATGTTTTGTGTTTAGGTTTCTATATGAGGAGTAAAATATTTTGTATATTTATGAAATACTATTTTTTAAAAATAGTACCTAAATGAAAATATATCTAGCAAAATATGTAAATATTCAAATGAGAGGGGAAAAATCTCTATGACGAAAAAATTACTTTCATA
The DNA here is from genome assembly GCA_019974015.1 of Nephila pilipes. NCBI lineage: Eukaryota > Metazoa > Arthropoda > Arachnida > Araneae > Nephilidae > Nephila > Nephila pilipes. The sequence continues at coordinate 4,695 of BMAW01097835.1, read as the reverse complement.
GTATCATTAAAGATTGAGACATTATTACAGGGCACACAAAAACATTAAGCTCTGCTAATTATTTGTAAAGATATATATATATCACAAAAACAAGGAGTATTAGATTTAATGTTCCAGAATTCCTCGGATGTTTTGGTACCCTAAAGAAAACGGTTTCACATATTCCATGTCAATGAAATTTTAATTCTAAGACTGCGAAAATAAATTTGAACCCAACTTTTAGTGTAATGAATGTATACTCATATGCTTTTTATTTATACTAGAAAGAATTAATGAAAAAAGAAATATAAAAGTTTTTATGCCCATAACTATACGATTTTTTTTCGGCTAGTAATATTGTATCTTAGAACTTAGTTTATATTAACGTCGCACTTGAAGCAACACGTGGACTATTGGCGACGGACCTCGTAATTTTAAACCATGGTCAAGTGACGAGGATGACACCTGAGCCTGCACCCCCTCTCCTACCATCCACACCACGCCGCATTTTAATGTAAACAGAAACATCTCTAATCATTACAACAGTAGTTCACTTTAGCCATTAAATTAATTAAATTAATTAGTTCCATTAAAATAATTAGTCACACCGAAAACGTAAAAGAAACTCTAAATGTTGGAGCTTTTAAATAATACTTATTTTAATGTAAACAGAAACATCTCTAATCATTACAACAGAAGACTGATTCTAAATTTTATAGAACACATAATAATAATAATGTATTTGTTGCCAATCGACGGGAGCAAATCTCTTCATAATCATTTAAGCAAACGATTTTTTCGTAATATTACTTTTGTCCTTTTTGAGGGGCAAAGAACGACTCATTTATCTCAAACTTAACATTTACAAATTTAAAACTTAAGTGAGTGGAGAAAAGATCGTCTGCCCCTTTTCTTCAATTCTCCTTACAGCTCCGCAGTCAAAATGACGTGAAAAAATGATGTAGGAAGTCGCCAGAAATTGAGTTCTTTTGGAGCCATATGTAACAACATAATCCCTATACGCGCGTGGTTTAACTTAAAGGTTTCAAAACCGTTGAATTGAGTATTTCGAATCCCTGACTCATTATTACAGAGTCGAGATACTGATTCAAGTGCATCATTACACGTGCAAGTGGGTTTGAAGTCCGTGATTACCATGTTTGCTCAGACGCAAGGTTAAGAAAACAGGAAACCGGGGTACTGAATTAGTTGATGATTATGAATAAATATCCATATGTTCACAATCCAAAATTCAGAGCAATATACATTGTACGTTGAAATAGAGATATGAGTTTCCATGGGGGGAACTGAAATATTTAAATAGTATACAGGGAGCATCGCTTACCAAAACACCTGTAACATGTTTCCTATAAATTGATTGCAGTTCTAATAAGCTGGTTGGTTCATTACTTAGGTAAATACAGGATATCTGTAAAATGAGGTTGCGTGTTTGTGCCGGTCGTTACCTAAATTTAATTATCAGTTTGACCTAAAACCTTGTTTTTAGATTTTCAGTAATATTTCAACATGGCAGTATTGGAACTAAGCTTTAAATATTATTTATTCAAATCACAAGAGGAAATTTTGTAATAACAGTTTCCTATTAAGTATGTAATTAAATTTTTGCTAGTCGAATATTTGTCTAAAAATCTTAACATTAGAAATAATAGACGAAATCTTACTGATTATTAAGTGTTCGTTAGTATAAGTGAAATGTCGAAAAATTTTAGTTCAGTTTAAAGTGCTAATAAGTTCAATTTTATTACATTCTAAAAATTGAATTATTTCTGCTGTTTTTTAAAACTGATTCCATTAGAATATTTTATTTACAAATCAATAGAAGTATATATAAAAGTTACTTTTAATTCATGATTTTTAAATCCATTAGATATATGTTATTATTACTTATAAATACGTAACATAAGCTAATTTAAAAAAAAAAAAAAAAAGAAAGAGTATATATATATATGAATAACTTTTTTTTCAAGTGGTTAAAAATTTTAAGTTTTATTTTTTAATTATTAATTATTTTTAATTGTTTCTTAATAATCTATAAATTTATACCGTACTTTTTAAATATTCCAGCTTTAAATTTTTATAATATTTCTTACATTGGAATTATATCTGATAATATTTCTTAAAAAAATTAATTTCAATAAAATGTTACGCATGTAAATCAATGAATATACTACTATATAAGTAAATAAAAGTAATCTTTATTTTATAAAATCGAATTTTACAAAAAAAAAATATATATATATTTTATAGTTACTGAGAAAATGTATAATAAAACTTAATGTTAAAAAGTAGAAAGAAGATATATCTAATTTTGGAGTAAGGATTAAAAATTTAAAGTCATATATGTATCACTGATAAATATATAATTTTGTTAAAATTTGAAACTAATTAAACTCTAGAAAGCAATTAATAGTTTTAAATTAAAAATCAAATAATTAGCTTATTTTTTTTTTTTTTTTAAATTTGATTATAAATTTAACAGCTTTAAACATTCACGTTTTCCAGAAAATGTTTCAAAATTTCCATTAAAATTTAGATGAATTGCAATATTAGAATAATAATTTAAAGAGCAAACGGTTTTGTATTCTTCTCTGAAACGCTGCTGATTTAGAATCATATACGAAGCGGAACAGAATGAACAATTTCAGGAATGACAACAAATTCATTTAAATGAAGTTTTAAGACATTAACAACAAAAAATAGTGGAAAGCATTTAAATGCCCTGAATAGCTATAACGGGTAAGAAATGTCTGAAACCAAACATGGATGAGTGATTTAAGAATTATTTAAAGGTAAATGTAATTCCTTGTTATTTATTTATTTTTGACTTTTTGAAAAACTCTAATTTCTTTCGTTTCATATAAATGATAAAAAAAATATTACTTATTTAGAAAAATTAAGATCCATTATTTCTGAATATTGAAATTTCGAGACGTCACACGATGACGCAAGAATTTTCTGAGAAAGTAGGATTTTTATAAATATATTACAAATGTCACAACCAAATGTAAATTTTATGTCAAAATGCTCAAATATTTTACTGGCTGAGCTTTTTAAAGGAGTATAATTTTTTTGTATGGGAAAATATGTTTCTTAAAATCATTTATTTTTACTAGATTTCATAGACATTAAATGTCTAGAGAAATATGTTGAGTCAGTTATGTTGAATCAGTTTTTAATGTTGTTTTATTTTTCCAGTTTTTATACTTTTTTTTTTTATTTAACTAGATAAGAATGTGAAACGATGAAATTATTTCAAATCTAACGTTTGTTTGCTTAAAAATGTATAAGAAATTTGGGAGAGTTATGATAAATAAGTTAGTTTAAATTTGATATTTAAGGAAAGATATGTGAGCATATGTAACTTTTGAAATATATAAATAATTTAATTTATCTAATATATTCAGGAAATCATGTAAATATTTATTCTTCATACATTTCTGAGTAGCCTTCTGATAAAGTGTTATTTATTCTGCAACATTATTTCATAATATTAAATATGTTTCTCTTTATGCCAGAATTTTCACAGAGTAAATCTACATTTAAAAAAATAAATACACTTTGAACTGATTATTTTATACAAACTTAGTTTCATAAACAGTTTCATAAAAATCAAAACTTTCAAACTCTTTTTTAAACATATATTAATAATTAAATAGTTAAATGGAAACAATTTTGAATTTCGGCAATCATTGCTAAAATACGAGCATAGTCATTTTAATTTACAATTGTAATATCTGTTATACTTTATTTATATTTGAATAATGGTCTATAAAGTAAGGAATAAAAATAAATTGAATATTTGCTCCTTATGCAGGAATTTTAAACATATTCCACTTGTTTTTCCTAAATCTGTTGCTCACAAAGGGGATTGGAACTTAAACGTAGACTTTGCTTTCCTTCATTTAGTGGCTGCGATAGCCTTGTAATCATAGCCGCAGACTCGTGGGAGGCGTTGTTTTCGTCGAGTTGTGTTTTTAAACCATGATGCCACTTAAGACCCACCGTATAGTGTAGCTGATGCACGTAAGATCTGATCAAAGTCCCAAGTCCTCCTATCTGTTTGATTTTAAGTTTGGAGAGGGAGATAACATCTCATATATCGTCACTCACTTGACCAATGTTCAAAATTATGAGGTGTATCAACTATGGTCATCGCGCTGCTTCTCAGCGCAAAGTTAATAAACAATTTCCTTCCTTCAATAATATATTTCTTTTGATAATTTAATATAGTCAGAATTCTATGTTTAATTGAAGACTGAAAGGTATATGCGAACTGAGAAAAAATTGTTAATCAATTGCTCACAAATATGATTAGAATTTAAGAACTGAATGAAGATTATTTATTTAGTTACTAAGAGAAATATGCAAAACTACAAAAAGTAGAAACTTGCATTTCTTATGTCGAATAATTTATGAAAAATAAGAATATAAAATTAATGTAATTTACTATAGAAACCCTTTTGCATAAACATTTAGTTGCAGTTGCAGTTATAGTTTAAGCATATGTATATTTCGCATTCTTTTAAGAATAATTGAATTAATTCTCGTTTACGCAAAACAGAAAAGTCAATTAAAATTGAGAGCACTTAGAGATTTATTTTATTCTCGTTTTGATTCTGATGAAGTATATTGACTTGGTCGACATCATAAAAATTATATCATTAGATATATTTTTTCCTTCACTCTTACAGTTCT
>BMAW01097830.1:0-16638 GCA_019974015.1 Nephila pilipes | reverse complement strand
TTTCATGTGACAATGGTGTCCTTGTTGATAGCAGCCTCAAGAAAGACAAAACATAGTCAGTTGTAACAAACGGTCAAACCAAAAATAATAGAGTGCAATAAAGAGTACAAAATAAGAGTCCGAGAAGAAAAGATAAGATAAAATAAATCAAAAATGGAGATAAAGTTATTCTTAAAGTTGTTTCGACTTCACAGGCTCTATTTAGTCTGTACAATATACCGTAGAATTTTCTGTACCAGTAACAATATTTTGTAACAAGCTGCATCATAGTTCAAAAATTATTAAGCCGAGCGTGGAATGCATCAAGAGAAACGAACTGCTCTACCTCTAAAAGTTTGCCTCATTTGAAGTCATTCACTATTTCATTTGGTCTCAAAAAATACAGCCTCTGTTCACATATCGGTCGGGGTCAATGAAATAAAACATTTCTTCGATTATATACGGTAATAAAGCGGGCTTTATCAACAAATACTAATAAAACTGTTAAAGAGAAAATAATTTATTATCTTTATAATTTTAGCCCTTTTTAAAAAACATTTTATATCAAGAACCAAAACGATAAGCAGTCTAAACATATCATTCTCACATTTTTTTTTTTTTTATCTGGAAAATAATATCAATATAGTAGAAGAAGAGATCAGCAAAGTTTATCGATAGTATTTAATGTACTGCAACAAGAGGTCATAAAATGCACTCATAAAATTGACTTTGGTCAAAATAATTACAGTGAATCACATTTAACACGATACAAGTAAATTTTTACCAAAGCAATTAGTTTATAAATTCTTCTTTCTTGAATATCCTTTCAGCTCACTTTGAATCAAATACCCTCTCTTAAGAGGGTTCTACTGAAGTAACAATAAATAAGATGTAAATTTGAATATCAGAAAACTTGTTCATACTTTATTACAGCCAGTTACCTCAGATCATCTGTGCTGGTCACATTACGCAGCCAGACTTCTCATCACGTTGAAACTTATGCTTAGTAGTAAACAAGTTCTCCGCAAGAATTTTCGTAGTCTATTTCATACGCAGTCACGTATCGGTTGATATGATTGATGTAACGAATTTTTGTCGTACCTGTATATATATGTTAGTAAGTGCTTTTGATTATCTCTATTTTCATTGTGTTTCTCTCGATATCTTTATTTACAGTTCCATTTCATTGCTTCATTTATTGTCGTAATTTTAATTTTACATTTTACCATTTTATTAATTATTATCTTTATTTTCTCATTTTACCATCATTTTTTATCTTTTAAAGCTAATATTGCTTTTTATAAAAATTTTTTCCTTCGATTTAGTTACAAATATATTTATAGAGATTATGTGCCAGTTATACTGTTTACTCACAATTGTTTATTTACTGTGATCCTTTTTAATCCTTTAAAGCCCTTGTTTAGTCGCATTTCTTGTTTCAATATTTGAAATAGCAAATGATTTGTTCAGTTCTTTTCAGAGCTAGAGTGTAAGAAGTTCATATTAAAAAATTATTTTAGAAAGTCGTTTGAATTTTGGTACGCTCATTGCTTGTTTTCTCCTGGAAGATTATACATGTATTTAGCCAGAAGAGGTAATTGATCATATATTACCTCCTCTGTTACTGAAACTAAAATCGAAACCAGGATACTCAAATAAATTATTTTTATTTTTCATAGAAATAATGTCTAAATATATACTGCTAGCTCGTTGTAGAATCACATAAAGAATCATCAGAATGCAATGAAATTTAATGCAGAAACACTGTCTGTACAGAATGAAATGATGAAATTTCAAACAAAAGTGAACATGAATAAGCGTTCGAAAGCGCAGTTTACCGATGCCGCAATAGCATTGAACAGATGGAGAGTTGTGAGCAAAGCAAACTAAAGCCTCGTCTGAAACCGCAGACGCGGACCAACGAAGACGTTTATCACCGATATCATCGCAGCCAATAGATATGTTCGGTGACAGCAATGTGCTGCATGTGTTGTGCTGAATGAACGGACATTCATGTGGCGTGCATATCTCTGTGCTGAAAGATATTTCCAGTGGATGCTTGAAAGGAATAAGCATTGCCTGTGTTACATAGATTGGTTTCAGTTTTGATCGTTCATACGAAACGCACCCCGGTGACCATAACCCGGCACTGACCAATTGCCGGTTACGCACTGCCTTCCTGAGTGTATTACTTGGACGACATAGTGGTCGAACACACCCGGGTTATGGTCTGGGTGCGATTTCGTATCGCATGGACGATCCAATTTGATACGAATTGAGGGCAGATCTCAATATGCAAACAGGTACGTCCGTATGCTGCTGTCCGAGTCGTTCTTCTTCTCGTGCATCCCTGGAGTCTATCTTTCCTGCAGGATAATCCGCCACATGTTGCGCGGACTGTTCGAGACTCTGTTCAGCCAACGCATGCCTTCTTCCTATGGCCTGCTTATTCACCGGACATGTCGCCTATTGAGTACGTGTGGAATATGGTTAACGGCGCCTCGCTGTGATCCGCGTTCGCAGTTTCAAAGACGAATTTGGTTGCGCATAAAGCGATATGGAATTCCTTTCTTCCTCAACAGATATTCAACATCTGTTTGACTCATGCCACGTCGATAGCAGTAGAACTTATTGCAGCTACTATGGCTGACAACATAATGATTTCCGGACCTTAATTTGTTTCTTTGTTTTGAAAAATTTCATCTGTTTATTTGTATCAGTTTCGAAGTCGTTTCTGCATTAAATTTCATTTGATTCTGATGATTCTTTCATGGTGTTGCATTTTCTACAAACAGCAGTATATATTTAGACCAATTTCTTTATTTCTATGAAAAATAAATAATAATTTAAATTTTGAGTTGTCCTGGATTTTCACGACTTTTGGATTTCAGTTAAGGGAGAGTAATATATGAATCCAATTACCTCTTCTAGCTAAATACTATGCCATCTTCCCACGGGGGGGGGAAAACAAAATTTAAGCGTCACCAAAATTCAAACATTTAGCTCTAAATAATATTTTTTAAATATTGCCAGAATAACACTCTAAGCTCTAGAAATAACTGAACAAAAATCATTTGCTGGCACAACTTACTGCGAATATTGAAGCAAAAATTACGACTAAAAACTTAAGAGGAAAAATCACAAGTTAAAAAAAAAGTCCAAAAAGACGTAAATAAACAATTGTGAAATTTAAAAATACAAAGAAACAGAACATAGCAACGCAATCTGTCATTATATTTTGTAACTAAATCTGAAAGGAAAATTTTTATAAAAAGCATTTAAACAGTAAGACTTTAAAAAAAAATTAAAAAATTGATAAATAAATGAAAAATAAAAAGATAATAATTAATAAAATGAAATAAATGTAAAATTAAAATTACAACAATAAATAAACAAATAAGAATGGAATATAAATAAAAAATCAGAAAACAAGTAAAATAAATTAAATAAAAAAAACACCCACACAAACATATATATATACAAGAGCCCATTAAATTGTTATCAATATATGTAATACATGCATTATAAATGCGTATAAATTATTCTAAAAATTCTTACAGGAAACTGATAGTAAATTTACTACTAAACATAGTTTCAACATTATTAGAGATACAATACGAAGGTTTATTTGCCATTCATAGTTACGATTTAGAAGACCTCTTCAATCTTATTAACACAGATGATCTATAAAAGGTGCTAACATTTGTTAATAAAAATTGCATGAATAAATTTTTTTCTGATGATAAATTTACATCTTTAGTTTATTGTATTCATAGTGAATTATATTAAGAAGAGAATGATACGAAATTCAAACAAACAAAGGATATTCCAGAAGAAGAATTTATAACTAATTGCTTGGCAAATATTTACTTATATTAGTGTTCATGTAATTATATAATTATTTTGATAAAGATAATTTTATTATTTATGGAATTTTTTTTATGACCTCTTGTTTTGAATTACATTAAGCATTCTAATGATAAACTTTACTGATCTCTTATTCTATATATTGAAATGTAATTTTAGATAAAAAAAAAATGTGAAATAATATATTTAGACTGCTTATCATTTAGTTTCTTGATATAAATGATTTTTTTAAAAAAAATTTAAAATTGCTAAGATAAGTAAATTCAAGCATTTTTTTTTCTCATTTTTGTAGTTTTGTAAAATAAATCACGAAATAAAATGAGTTTGAGTTTGTTGATAAAATTGTTGCTTTATATAAAATATTACCATGCCATAATCGAAGAAATGTTTTATTTCATTATTTGTGTTTCATTGTGAGGCAAAGGGCTTAACTATTTTTAAGTTAAATTATGTATGAAGGGAAAAAATAAGCGAATATTTTAAATGAAATAAACTTTTACTTAGAATTAAATGAGTTCGTTTCTCTTGTTCATAATTCCATTGTACTTTTCTTTTGCTCAACTAATGTTTTGAATATGAATTACAGCTTATTTTTAAATAATGCAATTTTGTTTTAGGGTAATTCTACGAAATATGGTATTTTGAATTCATAAAACTTGTACAAGAACACTTTCTAAGTAACAAGTCTGAAACAACTTAGAATAACTTTATCTCCATTTTTGAATTTAACATCTTATCTTTTTCTCTCTCGAGATGTATTTTATGCATTTCAATCGCGTTTTGAAATATTGCACTCTGTTGTAGCTTTTTAGTTTATTGGTTTATTTTTTAACTTCCAACTATTTACATGTTTAATATATATACTTGAATACTATGTAAGTTTTTTTTAGAAATTAAATTACTTTTTTGCTTTTTAATATTTTGAACTTTTTAAATTTTCAATAATTACAGATATCTACTTTTAATTTTAATGTTTTTCTTATTCCAATTTACAATGTGTTTCCTTTGTAATTTTTGAGATTTATATGATACTTTAGAATTTTAATTTTGGTCTTAAGTCGTTGATCAGGATTCCACGGTGAAACACCACGTCATCATCCATAAATTTGAAGTAAAAATCGACAGTGTTTCACAAACAGACAAAATAAGTGTCAATAACATCATCAATTGTCTTACAGCAGACATAGACCCCTTCCGAAGGATATGGAGATCTGTTCCTCTGTTCCAGCATGTGTACTTCCATCATAACTCCCTTGACTGAACCGAATTCTATATTCTAGCCATATCGGTAATCGATGAGAATTAGTGCTTAGATTAAAACGAGCGTCATCATTGAGCATAAAATACCCCACTGTCCAAAACTGCAGTAGTGATGCTCTAAACTCTAGCTTAGACAAGAACGTTTGTGTTTAGATATGAGGGGAATTCAAAGTGTCAGTCGATTGGTATAGAAGTCATCATTATTAAATCTTCAGTAAGCAGTTTGCTTGCGCATTCGCACTCCTGTGAAAACTGCGAGCCCTGAACTCTTTTCTCTGGCACATTTGCCCTTTTGACATCACGCAGAAATTGTCAGATATCTGTCTTGGTGAACGGTTGTGACTCTTAGCTGGTCATCGGTTAACAATTTCTTCTCTTTGAAACCTCTACCACTATCTTAACATTACACATCGAGGCACATTCAGAAATCGAATCATTTTAGTTTTTTAGTTTGTGATTGGCCAGATTCAAGAGTTACAATAATGTTTCTTATAACAAGCATATCTAAATGCTGTTTGTGCTATATTTCGTTCCTTTTGGTGAATAAGTCATTCATTTACGCATGAATTGTATGAACCTGTGGGAATTGTTTGTGCTGAGTAAGCCAGTTTATCTGCGTTCTAACGTGCATAAGTGTTTTGAGTGTGAAAATGTCGAATAAAATGTTTCAAATAAGAGCGAAGTTTCATCTTCAACAAGTTATTCTGCTGAAAACGAAAGAGATATTCATTACTATGAATTAATAGCTGCCTTTCCACATGGTTTAATTTTGCTGTTGTTTTGCACAATTGTAGTCTCTGGTGACGTTGCTTTTGTGTCAGTGAAATTCCCAGAGAAAGCAACTCAAAAGTATGCAGACGTTTGCTCATGGTAGTAGCACTTAAAGGATGATGTAGAAGGGCTTGACAGTTTGAATGTTGTCCGAAATTGTGGCAGTTAATGAGTTTCAAGCTTAGCGTTTAGTTCTTCGACCTTCCTTACTTATAGTCTGCGTAGCTCTTTCTCAGCCTACCTGTCGTGAGTGATAAATTATTTGTATGAAATTCCGCCAACAATGTGAAACTGTAACATCTGCACGACCGATATAATGCGCAATCCGACAAAATGACTATCCGCCTTCCAACATTCCTATAATGAAACCATTCTTTAGGGCGTCTAATTTTTTGAATGACTGTCGTTTTCTTCTCTAAGACATCATAAATTACCAAACGAAAAATGAAACAAAGGCAGATTAGTTTTTGAATCAAAGCTATGTGCTTTGGTAGAATCTCATAAGGGGTCCTTAGCGGCATACTGCAAGTAACATGTTTGCTGACATCATAAGAGCTGATGCAGCCGATACTTTAATCATTTGCCTGCCTAAGAAAGATAAAACAATTTCTTCATTCACATTTACGTACTTTGCTCCCTTCTGAGTACTATGCTTTTCGACAATGAGTGTACTCCCTTTTATAAATTCTTTTTCAGTAAAACTACATCGCTTAAAGTGATATGCAAGTTTTTAAGCAACTAGGAAAAACATAATGATTCCCAAATGTAATTGTATCATTTAGAAATGTGCAAACCGTTACCACTTTTTTTTATAATAACTCTTCATTTTGCGTAAAAAAATCCTTAAGACTTTCGAGACAGCTGTCACGTATACGTGAAAGCGAAAAAGTCATTTGTTTTCTTGTTTGCACGCCAGTTTGACAAAATTTCTCTTTTTCCTCGACCAATGTACTTATCAGAGCACTAGAATGTATCACAAACTAAATTTTGACACATAATGAAATTAAGTGTTATCAGGATTTGAGATACATATACATTTGTCTTTCTTTTCTATATGAAACTCATAACTGACATGTATGTAAATTTTAATAACATAAGTATAGGGTAAAATACATATCTTCGAAAAGCATACTTTATAGACTGCGGCTCTTTAAACGAAGACGTAGTAATTTTTTATAGTCGGAAGGAAAGCTTAAGTTTTGAAAAATTTTGGATGTTTTGATTTACAATTTCGTTTGTACTTGAGAATTAGACCCTGTATAAGTGAAATTTTTTTCTTACTTAGAATATAATACTTATTAACTGGTAGAAATAAGAGCTAGTTAGTAAAACAAACAAACAAAACTACTCAGATGTACGTGAGACTACGTACATAAGATTTTCCTGTATGAATGTCTACTAAATAAAAATTAAATAAAATAAAATAAACTAAATAATACTAAATAAAACTAAATAATACTAAATAATAATACTAAATAAAAATAAATGAGTCAATCAGCGGTATTTCGCTTATATATATTGTACTGTATTGAAGACTATTAATAAAAATGACTTGTTTTCAGGACATCACATTTATTTGCGCACATCTTTTCAAGCATAAATCAAATACACAATTTTACACAAGCACCATTTTTCAACGTTCGTCTTTACATCTCGGAGCCAAACTCAAATCTAATTTTTTTGTTCGTTGCCAGTAAATTATTTAAAAAAACAAAAATATGATCTGGTGTTGCCAATAGCATTATTTTATTTCTTTTTAACAACTTTAAACATTTAAAAAATATATATCTTATTAAAGAATATTGAAAAAAAGTATCACTTAAAGTTTAAATCGTTTGCTTTTAAAAGTTGAATAGATAATATTTTAAAAAGTATCACATTAAGATTAAATCGTTTGTTTATAAAAAATGAATATTTATGTAAAAACTCAAGACCAATGATAGAGATTGCCAGATTATAGAATATTAGTGAAATATAATATTCATATAAATATAAAATGCTCGTCATATTAATTATACAAATAAATCATGTATAAAGCATGTACTACATATATATTCTACACAATATTTCATATAATTAGGCTTAGTAACGAAACATTCTTTGGTCCAAGTGAAAAATCTGGTAGCGATATAATTTACCCGCTTACACTTGCCGTCGTGAAAGTGTTAAAAATATTTTAACGATTTTCAATAAATAAATTAGTTTCATCTTAAATACGGGGGTTGTCCTCAAAATAAGGTTTCCAATGATTTTCACCATTAAAAACACGATTGTTGGCAGTGAATAATACATTGTTGTAATGCTTAGACTTTCTCTTATTTTTTGACATAATCGCCATTGAGATCAATACATTTTTGCATGCAATGTACCACATTGTTATGCTTGAATCATAGAACTTTTCCACCTCGCCGCGAAGTTAGCTTAAAACCTCTTCTTTCAGTTCCTCTCTTATTCTGAATTGCGTCTCACCCAGGTGTTTCTTCATTACAGGGAAGAGATGGCAGTCACTTGGGGTTGAGTCTGTGCTGTAGGGTGGTTGTGTGACAATATCCCTTCCAAATTTTTTGATGAGATCAGTAATTAAACAAAAGGTGTGCGGTCGAAGGTTGTCCTGATGGAGATGCTCTCTCTTCGTGAGCATACCTCTTCTCTTGTTTTGAATCAAGCGGCGAATTTTCTTCAACGTCTCACAGTAGCGGTCCGCATTGATTGTTGTACAAGCAGGCATGAAACAGCTCAATAATAACCCCTTCTTGTCTCAAAAGACGCTCGGCATCATTTTTTTCCGGTAGAAAGTGTATGAACTTTAGTGGCTTCGAAGACCCTGAAAGTTTCTACTGACGGGATTGTTCTTTCGTTTGCGGCGTATTGTAGTGGACCTAGGTCTCGTCCCCACTGACAATATAGCCCAAGAATTTCTGACCATAGGTTTCGTAAGCCTTAAAAAATTCGCAAGCCGCTTCATCATATTTCCGTTTGTTGTTTTCCGTAAACATTTTCGGAAAACACTTTGCACAAACTTTGGCATACCCTATATGGTTTGTCAAAATTTTGTGAATGCAGGACTTGATGATATCATGAACCATCTCGAAGATGTCCTCAACAGTCGTCCTTTGATCTTTCAGCAATGCTTCTTTCATTTTACTCTCGTTTCCCCCAAAACCGATGGCTGTCTAGAACGTTGTTCGTCATGTGCGTCTGTACATCCGTCCTTGAATACTTTGCACCCTTTGCGTACTTGTTGTACGTTGATACACTTTTCTCCGTAGACTTCACACGGTTGGAAACGAGTGTCCTCCGGTGCAGTGCATTTTGCACTTAAAAATGGATCATAATTAGTATCTGGTGGGAGAAGTGAGTGGTAGTTCCGTTTCTAACGGCTGCAAAGCCAAAAATGAGTGTGGAAGACATCTCTTCAGGTAGAGGAGAAGAGAGAAGAAGCCAAGTTACACGCGAGTGTAAACAAATCCTGCGTAACAGCATTTCTCGCGTCTGCATCTTCTTGGGAACCTTATTTTAAGGACGGCCCTCGTATATGAATTTCCCAATATAGAATAATATCTACCTATGATAAAGATGTTTTTTTAAAAAGAAATTTCTATTGTTTTTATTCACTATTTAATATTTATAAGCTAAAATAGTTTTTAATATATAAGCAAAACACTTACACTCTCTATGAGTGACCAGTTATTTTTTTGGGGGGGGGGGCCTCAATTGAATATCTAAATAAAAAAATTAATTAATATTTTACTTGTTAATATTTTTCTGGAATCAATAATTATTATTGTTGTCTTTAATTATCAGTTAAACTCTCAATTATTCTTTCGTAAGTGCGTTTCTTTGGTATTAAAAATATTATTTTCACAGTTAGAGTACTTTTCTGTTTGAATTTCTCTACAAAAATTATTTGTTTTTTTCACGATTATCATACTTAAGAAGATTTTCATCTTCTCTAAGATTGCAGTAATTATGCTGAATTTCTAATAAAGAAAATCATGAAATATATGCAACTGTATTCTTTTTTCATTAAGTAATTAACCTATTGCTTCTAATGAAGGATTCATTACTTTTTTTTGCCCATAAAATGTGATAACAATTGTGAGAGAATGTATTAATTCTCTAAAGAAATGCATCTTATCAATGCTACAATTATTCAACTTCGTAATACATTTATTAAGGTTAATTCAACTATATTGCTTAAAGCACACTTTCCTCAGAACAAGGATAATCAGGAAACTCGTTTTTTTCCTGAAGATATGTGATACTATTTATCTAACAGAACACATTATTGGAGGCTTGAAGTGCAGAATTTCTAACTGTATAATTAATTCTCACGCAATTCGAAAATTGTATTAGACTTATTTCTAATTGGAATGCTTTAATGTATTCAATTTTTTTTATAATTTGGTTTTCGCAATTGATTAGATATGCATTTTGTATGGGTTTTAATTGCTTGCTGCACTACATTTATTTTGAGGCAATTGAAACATTTGCACAAAAAAAAAAACATACGTTGAAATGAATTTTTATTTCTTTATTTTGAATATCATCTAATTCCTTCGAGGGATTTCGTAATAACCATTTTATTTATACTTTCAGCAAAACTTTCAGACAAGGTAAGAGATATAATTTTTTAATTTATCTTAAAACTTTAAAAACTGATTTTTCTAAAGTTTACATGGAGTCTGATATTCCTCTGGATGATTCAAACTTATAAGTAGTCTTGCATAAATAAGCATATTTTAAATTCCTTTCTTTTTTAAAATTTCTTGCATAAGGAAATGTACTCTAGTAAGATATTTTTAAATAACAGAAAACTAATCTTTCGTGGTTTGAATTTCTTCCCGTTTTTTTATAAGCCATTTTTCCTCAAAGTACATAATAAACTAATTCATATATATATGGAAAAAAAAATTCCATATATATATGAATTAGTTTATTATGTACTTTTTTTTCTTAATTTATTTAATTATAATATTTGCGTATGTTAATTTAGGTTTTCACATAAAATGGTTTCGCTCTAAAAATATTGAGCAACAAGCATTTGATAGAACGTTTCATTTTTATGTGTAATTATTAGCTACTCCTTTTATAAAATATAAACTGATCGAATAAAAATGTATTTAAAAAATGTTAATAAAAATGTATTTATTATAGGTAATCCTCACCAAATCTTTGGAAATAATATAATTTCGTTCTTGAGAAGATACATTAAGTAATTTTATTAAAAAAATTATACTTTTTTCAACAGAAAACTAAGTGATTCTTCATAGAATTAAATATACAGTATTGCGTTTACCCTTTTACGACTAAGAGAAATATTTTCTATAATTTTAAAATTTGGGACTGTCGTATTGAATTATCTGTATTTACTATATAGAATATTAAAAAAGAGCATATGTTGAAAGAAAATATGTAAAATGGAACGTATAGAAAAAAAATAATCTGTCAAATCAATTGGCCCCAATGACAAAACTTTCGCGGGCTATACCCACAAATATTTTATCAATGGCGCCAATTGATTTTACAGTTCTTTTTTCATTACTTTAACTTATTGTGTCTTGTTGTAAATATATAATTACTGGGTTTCTAATATGTTTATGTTATTCAGTATGTATAATTTTGTACTATAATAAAATATGTTTGAACAAATGAAAACAAATGCCTGATAATGACACACAATTACAAATAAAACTACTCGTTGACAAATAAAACTATACATTGCTATATATTTTCCTTAAGATTTATTTATTTTATTTTACTTCTAAACAAGCTAAAATAAACAGTTAAACATTAATAATTACTCTTAGCAAGCTTATGGTTCTGTAACGGCGAAGCAAAAGTAAATCTCAAATTCAACAGATTTCAAAAACTTTTAAATGAAAGCAGTTACTTCGAATTAAAAAAAAAATAGTTAAATTATTTTGACTCATGCTATCGTTTCTATAATTCATGTACATTTCAAATTTTAATCAATCTATCACTTTCAAATAACATGAAACTTTTTTTTAGTTTATTTCATTATTACGAGATAAATATATGTTCTTTTGAATATGGATGTAACAATTTTCATAAAATGAGATTTTATAGCGAACTGAATATTATTAGTAATTATGAGTATTTTTCAATACTTTATAGCTAAGGAGTCATAAAAACATTGATATCTGGTTAAGCACTTTATTTTAATTTGGGAAATTTTTTACATAATGAAAAACATTTTAATATTTGTAGGTTGCTTCCGTAAATGCTTGTAACATATTCATCTAAAATATAAAATACTAAAATACAAATAATAAGGGATCTTATTACTCCTATCTTAGTAAAATATAAATAGTAAGATTAATGAAAGTATTTAATCCGTTATTACAAGTAATATGGGACCTTATTACATGTAATGATAAATTTTACCTTTCTTCATAAGAGTACGAAACGTTAGATGAGAAATTGTGAGTAGTTTTCCTGAAGCATACGAATAAAAGCCTGCATAACATGACGTGAATACAAATTTGTACATTATTTTATGCTTCAGAATTATTGTGAATATCATCGTTTGCAATCTTTCAATCATATTAAGTTTAGTAAATATGTTTTACAATACTCTTTTCCCCTGTTTATCTCTTTCAGTAATATTTAAATAGGTACTTCAGAGGGCCTGATTCAAAAATAAATCTTATTGTAAAGGAATTGTCTGAAGTACCTTTAAACCTAACTTTTTTCCTGAATAAGCTTATAAGCAAATGAGAAAAAAGTTTAAATATTTTGCAGCCCTTTGATCTAAATAAAAATCAGCATAAAATTGGCCTTAATGTGAAATAATGCACATTTATTTCTTATCAATTAGCCTTGGGTCAGATCGTTAATCCTATTTCTAATCGAATACTAGTATCAAATCGTATAAAAAAAGTTCAAAGTTTCAACAATAATAACATTTTTTCATCCACGTGAGTAAATATAAAAGTATGTTATAGGTAGAAAAGGGAATAATATTAACATTATCAATCAATTTTAACTAAGAAAAATACATGTTATGCGGCAATTCCAAGCAAATCGACTGATAAGTTCAAAGTTTAATCATTAAAATTCCATCGTACAAGCTGTCTGGACTCATTCGTGTTTTTCCTTTGCTCTACCGCTTGTTGTAACTTCAACAAAACAGAAATAATAAAAGAATATTAACTTATTATATGATCGTCACATTTCGTCCTAACTTGTAACTTTAAATGAAGAAAATCAAACTTAATACAGATACAAATTTACAGTAATAAACTTAAAATTTAAACCTTACACTTACAACCGTAGCACAAACTTTTCTTGTATACATAGAAGTTCAATATTTGCTTACTATGAATCTAGCAATAAAATAATTTTTTCCCGATATCTGCTCTCGAAGATGAACACTTCTAATTATTAAGAAAAATTAAAACATTTACAAATCATTCAAAATGATGAATAGGTTTTACAGTTTTTTCTCCATTATACTTTTCAAGGTTATTATACTTATAGCTTTCAAGATTACTATGCTCTGTGAGACAGATTGTTGTCTTCCCGGTCCAGTCACTTGAAGGATTCTGTTTATCGCAACTCTAATGAGTAAACCTGTCTCACATGTAAGGTAAATTTTTTGGTATCTGTTTTCATATTGTTGATATACACTTCATTGTTCTTTTAAGGATATATTTCTTTGACACTACCCACTGACCAGTCTATTTTTTTCTCACTGCTATTAATAATAAACACTAAGTCATTAAGCTTCATTATCCTCATAGACTAATTAGACGTCTTATGTAGAAATAGAGCTATATATTCATCTTTAAATTTTCTTCGGAAATGCTCTATCAGAATCTGAAGAAATCCGTATTTTTTCATCAACTTTATTGTATCATGATGGAAACTATCAACATTTCTTTGAAGGACAAACAGGACTTCCGAAGAATATATATCAGCAGTACTTTCACCATCTTAGTCAACCTCTTCTACCAAACGCCAAACCACGAAGCAGTTGAAGGTTAGAATCTCCTCTGAATTCTCATTAAGAATTAATAGCATTCTATCATGTTCTAGTCAATCGATCATGCTAATATTTAACTTCTTATAATTGTTTTTTCAATAAAGTATTGATTTCAGGTTTTATTACATATAATATAATTAAAGATAAAGTATCTAAACATAGAAATATTGATGTTAATTTTCCTGAAAGGTACCTTATTGACCTGAAAATTAAAATAATATGTCGAACAAATAATCATTTGCATTTCATTATTTGTAATTTCTACTTCATATCAAAATATTCTGCTTTATTTTTATTTTTAGTAGTTTGAATTAAATGTAAAAGTAAGTAGGTTATAAGCATCCATATAATAATCAAGGAACCGGTATAATAATTTCAGAATTCGTGTAATAATCAAGGTACAAAAATCATCAAAATGCTTTAAATAATAAAATATTTTTTTCTGTATACTTTTACTCATAATAATGTAAGTAAATGTTTTGTGAATAATTATTTGCAAGTCTTTCTTGTTGAATATTTGAGTCTCTGTGCGTGTTACATCTACTTACATATACATGCAGTACAGTTATCTATTTATAGTGTTATAATGTTGATCACTGTAAACTATATTGTTTTATATAAATACAAATTTGGTTAATGAAATAAATTTTCATAAGAGATAAACTATTAATAATATAATTTTTATAACCAATCAAATTTTTTTTTATAAGTTTACCAATATCAATATAATTAAATTAGTTTCCAAAGCTATAACTACTTGTAGAATAAAAGTAGATTTTATTAATATCCTTAATTGAATCTTAACCATTTTTAATGATGGTCGTCTTATAAATTTATTTAATAGTTTCTTGAAAATGTTTCGGTAAGTAATATTTTGTTGTTATTTGTGTAATGTAAATATTAAAAGCTGTAATAACAATTATAAATTAAAAGGGGTGTTTATGAAATTCGGGATCAGCAAAATTAATTTTTTTTGTATAAAAATATTGTGTTCTATCATTTAATTCTTTATATATATATATATATAAATTTATATATATAAAGCAAAATAACCAAGTATTTTATTACGAAGAAGGATTCTACAGGATTAATAATCCTTATAAATTAACTAGAACTTCTAGAGGAAAACGTAGAAATCGAAAAATAAGAGACTTGTCAACTATTAAAGAAAAAATGTTTCAACTTGGATTAGAATTTCAAAAGAACTATCTCATAGGACATATTAAGCACTTTTTGTTCGGACTTAATAAAAGAGAGGTAAAGATTGTCATGAATATTTTGAATAATGAAGCTATTCCGGATTCTCAAGGATTTCATATCATTGGAGATATATGTAGATATCTTTGCCATAAAATGAAAATTGATATGAATATTGATGAAAAATATATTACAGAATATTGCACCTTTCTCTTTATGAATAAATCATTTAATAAAATTAATTTTTCTGGTGTGTTTCAAAAACACATGGCTCTATTTCCAATTAAAAATATCAGGATAAAAAGAGCTTTTAAGTACAATAAAAAACTTGGTAGATCTATTTTTAATTACAATAATATTTCAGAGTCACAAACACCACAAGTGTGTAAATGCAAAGATTACAAACAATATGTTGATTCATTCCATCAACATGTTGTTACGGGAAACATGAACATCGTTAAAAGCGATTTATTGAGAGGTTTCATGAATAAAGGAACTGGATTCAGGCTCATGATTACTAATAGTAACCTTGTAGTGAGAAAACAAATTACTAATGATTTTGACAATTTTATTCTTAAGGTTGCAATTAAATATGGTTTGCCAATTGAGGCATTTGATGAATTCAGGTCATGTGTTTTGAAGAAAATTCTATATTTGAATTTTAAAGTAGATAAGGAAATTACAATTAAAGATCTAAAACTTGATATAGATGATTTGCAGAAAGATTTTGTTATCGTTTATGTAGATAAGGTTCCTGCAAATTATGCAATTATTTGCAAATTTTACTATCATAAATTATTGAGTAAACATGTAATGAATAATAATGCTTTCCAGTTATCCAAATATAGTAACAGAGAAATAAATAATCGTCTTTTGGCATTCAATAAGAAGGTGGGTTTACACCTTACAAACATTAAATTTCCATATATTTTCTTAACGCCAAAATTTCACAAAAATCCTGTAAAATTTCGAAGTATTACGAATGGATATAACACCTATATCACTAAATCTGGCAAACTCCTTCAATCCATTCTTCAAAAATCTATTGACAATATTGATAATACCGCTATTATTAAAAATAGTTTTGAAATTGTCAAAAACATGAAGGAACAAGCGGTATTCTCTATACATGGATATGATTTTGAAGACCTTTTTAACTCAATAGATATTCAAGATTTAATTAAGGTTCTTGCAATTTTATACAAGAAATATCATTTTAATCAAACAATAAAACAGGAAAAATTCAATACTCTCGTTAAACTTGTATTACAAGAGAATTTTATAGTTTTTGGTCAAAATCTCTATAAACAAATTCAGGGTCTCCCTCAGGGAGGTCCAGCTAGTAATTGTCTGGCCAATTTTTATTTACATTTTTATGAATTAAAACAGATTGACAATGATTCTTACTTTCTTTTTCGTTACATAGATGATCTAATTATTTTAGGTAAAACTGAGGATTTAAAACCAAATATTTCATTTTACCCTAATTACCTCAAATTATTAAAAACTAATCTTAATTCAAATACAGTAGAATTTTTAGATCTCGATTTGCAAAT
>BMAW01097829.1:738203-763593 GCA_019974015.1 Nephila pilipes | reverse complement strand
GGCCTACAAACATCATGGTCCACGAGCTAATAATCTTATTCAGTTAATCAACAATAGCATCTGCAGTTCCTTTTTCTACACTTGCCACATCATTAATAAATGGTCGGATCATCAACTAAAACCTTTTAATATTATTCAAACCAAAGCTCTCAGAATTGCTCAAGCTCTTCCTCAATGGACCCCCAATATCGTTCTTTTGAAATTGGCTGGACAAGAATTGCTCTCTGAAAAAATTAGACGGCTGGCGCAAAAATTTTTTATTGTTCAAATATCCAATGGGAAATATTCCCCTATGCATCTGAATAACCAGGGTTCAATAAATATAACAATAATGGAAGATGACAAGAAATGTGTTGATCATATTCTTAGAAATTTGAATACCAATAGGGAAAAGATAATCTCAATCCCTAATCTTATCCATTTCACTGATATTCCTTGTTCAATTTATACGAATGAATTTTGCTTTCAAAACAAAAATCTGCCTATCCCTATAATTAATAGCTCCTTTAATGAATTACTAGAACACAGATTCCAAGATTTTTTCATAATTGCTACAGATGCATCTAAAAACCCTAACATTACTTCCATAGCAGGTGTAACACGAACTACTTCCTTTTCTTATAAAATTAATCCGATCAACTCCATCTTCACAGCTGAAGCGCTAGCGATTTGTCAAGCTCTGGATGAACTTACAGAAATGCATAATAAATTGCTCATTCTATCCGATAGCTATTCAGTTTTATATGCATTACAAAATTTCTCTATCAAATCCCCTAAGGTGATTCATAGATTGGTCAATAAGATTCTTATTCTTTCTCATTATAATATGCAGTTGGTATTTCTTTGGATTCCGGGTCACTCAAATATTTATTGGAATGAACAAGCTGACAAAATCGCAAGATCTGTAACGGAATTTGACGTAAATATCGACTGGATAGCTTCAGAAGACATCCATGCATACAATTACCATAACAGACTAGAAAAAACTAAAGGAAATTTTTACTGCAGCAAATACTTTGAAATTTTGGGGAACATTCCTACCATTGATACTATCTCTAATTGGACAAATAACAGAAGAGAGGAAATTCTAGGAATCCGATGTCTCAGCAAAATAATAATTACTCCTGGTCTTTTAAATAAATTTAATTTGCAGGATAATGCTCTGTGTTCTACCTGTAGTAGGATTAATGATCTGGATCACATTCTCTTAAATTGCGCAAATTATACTTCCCATAGAAACGAACTCTGGAACTTTCTTCAAATAGATTCCTGCTGCATTATCACTTTCAGAGATCTTTTACAGAAAGCGACATTAAATAAGAAGAACTTTAGAGTTTTTTTACAGAAAATGAAATTCTTTGATATTTATTAATTTGAAACTTTTTTCCAGATAGGGATAATGGCCCTTGTTGCCCTACATCCCTTCTTCATTCATTCAATCAATCAATCAATCAATAGATCCGATCCCAACATACTCATATTTGAGACTCGCACATACTCATTTTTGTACGTACTCAAAATAGAAACTTACTCATACTCATTTTTGAATATAATCTTGTATCAATTATGAGTGTGGAATAGAAAAATGAGTGTCATGTATTCATTTGTGAATCTGTTACTGCATCAAATATGAGAATCAAACAATCCAGTGAGTATGTTTTGAATTTATTTTCCGATACTGTTGTATCGAAAATGAATTTTAAACAGAAAAATATAAATCAATTAAAATTTTCAGGGAAATAAATAAGCGCTCCTTTATTTGCAAGTATCATTTTCTTCATCTTATATATTATTTTACACTTTATGAAGTTTTTGTTACAAAACTTCCGATTCAAAATTCATTCATTTACTGTGTGTAACAAAACTGTTACTTTTAGAAACAAAAATGCAACTGTCATGTGATCATAAACTGTAATTTGAGCTTATACCTCAAATTTAAATCAATTCGAGTGGTTTAATAAATCTTAAATTAATGAAAATCGATTCGATTCAAGAGTTAAATTCTTTTTAAAACAAATGTGTAAGGAATCTGAGCTATTAGTTACAGAAGCAGTTCAGTTCATTAAGAATTATATTTATGTTTTTAGAAGCAATATATAGTTTGTTTCCTATATGTGCAGAAAATAGAGTTTTATTTAAAGTTCAGTCACTTAATAATAAGTTATTAGAAATATCTTGAAACATTACGATGAATATTAGATTTTCCATTATAAAAAACTTAATATTTTTTTCATGTACATTGTTTACATGTGTAAAAAATGCTGTACATTACTGTGTACAGCATTTTTTCCCCCATCTAATATATATTTACTTTTGAATTAACATCATAACTAAACTAATACCTAAAATTAATGATTTGCTGTACACAGAAAAAATAAAACCGTATCATATTTATTCTGAATATCATGCACATAGATATCGGGTCTTTAAAAACAAAACATTCACGATTTTGAAACAAGAATATTAAAAAAATAATAATAATTTAACTCCTGCAGATGAAGGCATGTCGCTTATAAATACTGCTATCTAATCCATGCTATATTCCAACTCTATCCCCATTCGTACAACATTGCTTATGTTTTAATCTAGCTTACAATGAGGTATTTAAAATATAGGAAGTTCTCATATGTAAAGGTAAGCAGATTTTTTACTTCTTTCAAAACAACATTTTGTCAGGTTACTAAATACGAGTGAAAATGCTTTTCAAACAACGCTGTTTCAAATAAATATACTATTTTTGCATTCTTATTATGTAGACATTCTTTAATTTTTCGAAAGAGAAGCAAGTCATCTACACAACCATATAATACAGCTATATTTTTGGAATATACTTAACCATTATAGTATAAACTATTACATGTAAGAATTTCTGCTTGGTCTGTGAAACCATCCATTCTATAAAGCAGTTCTTGCTGCTTTGAATTATGAACTTTGACACACTTAGATCCCAAAACATGTGTTATACAAGGAATTTTAAAGTTTTTTTTTTCTTCCTAAACACGTGTTATTTTTAATTGGTGTTAATGGATTAAAATTTACTTTGACAGAGCTTGTCTCCTTATGACAATTGATATTTTTTATTATAAAAAAATATCAATATAATAAGATTTTTTTTAGAAATATCACAAGTGTTTTCAATTAAAGCATTTTGCGATACGTATTATACAATAACATAAATCTAACTTAAACAACATGGATCAGTTCATAATTAAAACAAAATATACATTATGCATTAGTTTGTAAATACATTTAGTTTTTATACATAATGTCACATATTGTAAAGAAATTTTGGAATATAGAGTAATAAAAAGTATTGAAACTGATTAACATGTTTCATTTTGCCAATTGATTATGTTCATTTTGTAATTTCTTTTCTAAAAAAAGTATTATAAATTTTACACCAAATTACTCTCTTAGAAAGGTTAATTGCATACAAAAGTTTTTTGTAAACCTGCCTATTTCAAGACTTATAAGCCATTTTATTGGTTAGAAACCTTTAAAAGCGGAATTTTAAATTACGTGATTTTAGCACTTAGATTTGTGTCATGATATACATAAACTTTTTCAATTTTGTTTTGACCTACATTATGTTCTACTGCAACAGCCACTGCCATAATGTTTTGGTGTTGCTTAAAATTGAGTTCATTTTTGATCTGAATGAATCAAATAGTATGACTTATTAGGTGTCTAAGTAAATACGTAAAACTTGCAACACAATATTTTTTTAAATAATGTGCCAAAATGAGGTGAATATTTATTACATTCAGCATCTAATTAAATTTATCATAAATCATTCATAGCAAAAAATTAATAATTTTACCGACATATATGTCTACCAAAACAAACCTATGTGGTATGCGTTAACATCGGATTTCTCTATGAGCAAGCTGTTTACGTCTTGTACATCAGTTTTATTTCAATTCATATATTCAATACAATTCTCACATTATTCAATTATTTACATTTGAAAGGAAATAATCTGAGTATGTTTTTATACATCTATAGACTTATGCTCGTTTAATTGTGTAGTTAAAATGTTGCTCAGTAAGCCTATTTAAACTTGCTTCTGGCATTTGTTTGTACACTTCCAATATAAGTTTTAAATTATTTTCTGCCTTAAACAGATGTATTTTTGAGCTGCTAACGACTATTCCAGTCTTTTGTTTTGATTAAGCTTATTTTGTATTTCAAATTATTTCATGTTTTAATATTGTTATTCATCATTAGATCATCAGTTGATTCTGACATGTTAAAAATAAGGGCCTCAATATTTATTCTAGTATTGTAATTATTTTAAACCCTCTGAAAAATACATGTGAATACTTAAAGTGTAATTACGCTCTTCTGAATTATAGTATATTTTATATATAAACACTTTATATTTATCAGGCTGCTTGTTTAAAAAATAAAGCAATATTGGATTAAACTATTTTCTCATTTAATCAGGATAAATAATTAAAGCTGTAACAGTTATATAACAATTTATGATTTAAACGGGTGCAATTTTGTACCTTGAAGGGTTTTTTAATGTGTTTTGTAAACAAAATTAATTTAATCATAAGTTGATTATAATGTTTCAACAGTATTTAAGAAAAATATATGTGAATATGTAAATTCTATATACAATTTCAAATTTGATAATATATATTTAGCTAGCATTAAATTCTTTTTCTCAAAGTAATATTTATTAATCAAATACAATTTTTACTTATATGTTTTAATGTAAATGAAGAGAAATTTTAACTATTGTAAACAACAAGACACATACCTAAACTTATATTAGTGATAATCTGATTTTTAAAAATATGTATAAAATGTTAATTTTTAAAATTATATTTGAATAGGAATGATACAGTTGGGGATAAAAAAACCGAATTTTGAGGAAATAGAAAATTTTACATACTATAAATCTTGAGTACTGTTTAAGAATCTGTAACATTGCCTTGTCGTGCAAATGTCATTCGTGTTTCTTCCAACCAACACCAGAACAAAGTAATTCATCTCTGCACAAGCATATTAACTTTAAGAAATGCATGAATAAAGTGGTTAAATTGTGTAAATAAAAATACAAGTATCAACATATAAAAGGGATAGATAATATGATTGGCCCTGTACTAAGGGGAACATTTATAAGTGTTTTTACAATTTATAATGAATTATACATATCTATAGTATTTGTGTCATGTATCGAATACAAAAGAGATTGTTTTATTTATTCAGTGTGCATAAAGGTTGGAGTTCATGAATAGAATAAAATCTGAATATACTGCACCAAATATTTATTCAAAATTTTGCAATAATTTTGGGCCACATTATAAAAATAAACCAAGATATGAAATATCTGTGTATAAAACTTAATTATATAAAAATCAAATTTTGAATTACAACACAAACAAGTAGTAGTTTCTAACCCCAAATCATAGGAGTTTAAATTGGATTACTTAAAAAATGTGAGACAATAGTGATGAAACACAAGACAATCACTTATAATATGATGAACAATGAGACATAACAGGTAGGATGCCTGATTAGATTGTGAAAATTTGGTTCCAAAATATACATTAAATTTGAGTTTAAATTAAAACCATATTCTTTAAAAAATATATATTCTGAAATATCTTACTCCTGTCATAAAGCATCTGAAATTTACTTCAATTCATAATAAAATTAATCAGGAATAAAAACTATTTTTGTCAACATTTTATTCTGAATGTATCATTTCTAACTTTTTTGATTACCACACAGTATTATTGGAACAAAATACGGATGTACAATTCTTCGAAAATAGTAAAACCTTACATACAAATATATATCTTAAAACAAGATAAAAATGTATAATAATTTCTCTGCCAATTAAAAAAGGACAATTTCCTTACACACTTATGAAGTGAAAAAAAATGGAATTCTTGTCGAGCATCATCGCTGTATAGTCATCGATAAAAAAAATGGCTTAAAATTTTAACAACACTGCTTTTTTTATTCTATAAAATATAAGCTTCATACACAAATATTTATTTGAATGAGAATAATTTTAATGCAAATTAAAGTAAGAAGTCACTAAGCTGCGATTACGATGTGAATACAGACATGAATACATTATAAATACAGACAAAAAAACACCTGTAAAGCACAAATAACTACTCACAGAAAATCATTTTCAAATCAAAAAATCATGATCAATAACAATTCAACAACATTTTTATATCTTAAATAAAAGAATCTTTCTCATGAAATATATATTCCGTGACTGAGACAAAAATGTAAACAAACACAGACGCGAAAATGAGTATCCGTACATACTCATTTTAGTATTCCTGTATTCTACCGCGTGTAGCGTGGTAAATACGAAATATAGTTCGAAATATTAACGCAAACCATATTTGTTTTTGAAACCCACTTTGTAAAATACGTAGTCAGTATATAAAAGGAACTTTTATAGTCCTTATATCTGTAATAATTTTTTGAGAATGCTGATTTCCCATTTTTTTTTGGTTTTGAATACTTGTAATGTTCACATTCGATAAAGGTATACGCTCAAATCTGATACAAACATACTCATTTCAAACTGAGTACGTCTAGGTATTAATTTTTGAGTATTTCTTTTTTCTCTGTGCATATTCAATTTTTAAAAACAAACGATTTAATCTTAATGTGATACTTTTTTTAAGATATTATCTGTTCAACTTTTAAAAGCAAACGATTTAAACTTAAAGTGATACCTTTTTCAATATTCTTTATTAAGATATATTTTTTTGGCAACCCCAGTTATAGTTTTGATTTTAGATAATTACTGGCAACGGATATGAAAAATAGAATAGAGTTTTGGCTGCGAGAGGTAAAGACGAACGTTGAAAAATGGTGCTTGTGTAAAATTGTGTATATAATTTATGTTTGAAAAGATGTGTGCAAATAAATGTGATGTCCTGAAAACAAGTCGTCTTTATTAATAGTCTTCAATACAGTACAGACTATTATTTGGAGGTTCCACCGAAGATTGTTGAAATTCAGATGTGCTTATTCGAATAACGGTAGTGCTGGTCTCCACAAGATTAAAAGCAAACTTGCAGATTATGGCTACTGAAATGGGGGTTGAAGATGTCCTTAGTTTAAAAGTGTTTGAATTAAGAGAGGCTATCTTGAATAATAAAAACTTCGACGAGGAGTTTTGTAGAGAACAATTAAACACTATTATAGAGGAACGCAAGAGAAGGGAAGAGAGAGAGAAAAAGAAAAGAAGAGATGGAAATGGAGGAAAGAAAAAGAAAGGAAGAGATGGCTGAGAGAAAAAGAAAAGAAGAGATGGAAATGGAGAAAAGAAAAAGAAAGGAAGAGATGGCTGAGAGAAAAAGAAAAGATGGAAATGGAGGAAAGGAAGCGGAAGGACGAAATGGATTTCGAACTCTAGAAGAAACGAATCGAGTTGAATGGAGGAGGAAGTGAAAACGAAGCGAAAGAAACAGGACCATTCAAGATTGATTTACATAAACTGATATCGATGTTTGACTCAAAATCTGACGATATTAGTTTATTCCTGGTATCATTTGAACGTCAAGCAAAAATTTTGAATTTGCCAAAGGTGTATTGGGTGACACATCTGATAAGTATTCTACCTTCGGATATTGTAGGTCTTATTGCTCGTGAACCAGAAAAGGATGCCGCTGATTACGAATTTGTAAAGGGGCTATTACTTCAACGATTCAAGTTGAGTCCCGAGAAATTCCGCCAGCTGTTCGTGAAACACCAAAAGAATCCCGATGGTACGTGGAGAGATTATTATTTTGAGATAAGAAATTTTTGTGAAGAATGGCTTAAGGGCCTAGATATTCAAACCTTCGACGACCTTAAAGATCTACTCATAGCAGACCAAATGAAGAAGGTGCCAACCGAGATTCGCGAACACTTTATTGATGAATGGACAAAAATAAAAACTCCAAAGGTGCTGGTTGAAAAACGTGATGAATATGAGGATGTCCATGGAAAAACCAAACGGCCTGCAGTGCCATTTATTAATAAAGAGAAACCTTATTGTAAGACCCTCCCTTTGAATACCCGGAGCCCTCTACATCAGTTGGAAGGGAGAGACGTAAGAAATAAAAAGGGGATGGCCAATTGCAAATACAATATGCATTTCAATGACAACAGTTATCAAGCGCATTATAATCAAACCCGGATCACACCTACATGTTACACTTGTGGCAAAGAAGGTCATTTCTCAAGAGCATGCCGAGATAAACACTTAAATAAGCAAAACTCGCAAAATAACAAGTTTTCCTCACCAGTCAAAGCCCAAAGTAATGCAGTGCAAGCTGAAGATACCACTAAGAATATCGTAACAGCGAAAATAGATGTTCCTGAATCAACGTGTAAATTTCTGGCAGAGAATATTGATAAATTGAAGGTTATAAAAGTGAAGTGTTTAGATGTCGTATTGGATGGAACGGTAGACTCCGGAGTACAAATCTCTGTGGTGCGAGCTGATTTAGTTAAAGACATTGAGAGTACTGGAGAAGGGAAGATCAAGTTAATATCAGCTTTTGAGGATAGTGAAGTCGCTCCCCTAAGAACATTTAATATAAAGATCGATGATGGATGGCATGATGCAATACCAATTACATGTGCCGTTTCAAAGAAACTAGTGAACGACATGTTAGTTTGTCAAACCGCATATGAAGCCCTTTTGGAAAACATACAGTTATGCAGTGCGAATGCAAGGGAAGTCATTGTTCATGAAGTCCAACTGGATGAGGTTAAGAATTCAACCGTCTGTGAAGTCCAAGCATTTGAAGAGGATTCATGCTCTGACATAAGAGTATCGACAGACGCAGTCAACATTGAAAACGAAGTGAGATCCAATCTTAACAGTGAGACCCGAAGGACTTTTATAAAACTTCAGAAAGAAGATGAAACATTAATAAGCGTCTGGGAACAAGCAAATAACAAAGAAAAGGCATGTGGAATACAAGATGATCTGCTAGTGCATAATGACGTTGTTTGTGGGGAGTCAATCAAGCAAGTTGTCCTACCTGCGTGTAAAAGGAAGGAAATTCTACAAATGGCTCATGAAATTCCGTTAGCTGGACATTTAGGAGAACAAAAAACAAAGCAACGCATTAAATATTCCTTTTTCTGGCCTTCGTTAAAGAGGGATATGAAGACATATTGCGAAGCGTGCAAAGCTTGTCAGTTACGAAGGACTGTAACATACAGAGATAGGATTCCGATCCAGCCCATTGTAAGACCTAATAATCCATTCGAAGTCTAGAGCGTGGATTGAATCGGACCGTTAGAACCCCGATCAAGAAGAGGGCATTTATATATTGTATGTTCCATTGATCTGTGCTCAAGATGGGCGGAAACCATACCAACAAAGAACATTACTGCAAAAACTACTTGCGAAGTGCTAATGAAAATTTTCTGTCAAACTGGTTTCCCAAAGACAATATGCACAGATCAAGGTACCAATTTTACAGCACAATTGACTCAAGCCTTTCAAAACGTGCTGGGAGTATCTCCTAGGTTTTCTACTCCAGGTCATCCTGAGAGTATGGGAGCAGTTGAACGTTGGAATAGAACTTTAAAAGACATGTTAAACAAAAATATTCAAGAGCATGGAAATGAGTGGGATGTCCATCTCCCATATTTGCTTTTTGCTTATAGAGAAATACCTCATGCACTTACTGGTGTATCACCATACCAATTAGTTTATGGAAGACTACCATCTGGACCATTTTAAAAGAATTTTGGACAGGAGAAAGAGAAATCCCTACTAGTGCTGCTCGTTCTGTTGAAGAATACTTGAAACAACTGCAAAAGAAGTTGCAAGATGCACACAAAATCGCATCGGAAAACAGTGCTAAAAATCAGGAACGTATGACTTCACACTATAATTTGAGATCACGAGAAAAAAGTTTTTCTGTTGGAGATAAAGTACTAATCCTTATTCCTTCATCTACGCATAAATTGCTTAACAGTTGGATAGGACCAGCCAAGGTAGTACAGCTCACTAGACCCCACTCTTGTTTAATTCAAATGGAAGACGGTAGTACTAGAGAATTAACTACATATAAATAAGCTAAGGCCTTATATCTCAAGAGTTGATCATGTTGGGGTAATATTTGATCAAGATACCGATTTTGGTGAATTGCATTATGCTCCCACAGATAAGGAAACTCAACCTAACATTGATATCAAGTTGAATCAAATGCCTAATGTTTTAAATGCCCAACAGAATTACCAGTTAAGAAATTTGTTACGACGATATGAAGACATATTTCAGAATCGTCCTGGAAAAGCCAAAGTGAAAGGTTATTCTGTTAAAGTTACGGAAGATAGTTCACCTAATATATTACAACCATATAGAGTTCCTATTGCTCTTCAAAAAGAAGTTGAACGTCAAATTAATGAGCTGCTGGATATGGACTTGATTGAACATAGTGATAGTGATTGGACGCACCCGGTGGTGTGCGTGGCGAAAAAAGATGGAAGCATTAGATTGTGCATGGACTTTAGACTTTTGAATAGTTTTACTATTCCTGATGCATATCCAATGAAACATGCAACGGATTTAATATACGAGATAGGCAAAGCTCATTTTATATCGGTCTTAGACCTTACGAAAGGATACTGGCAAATCCCTATGGAAGAAAACTCAAAACATTTTACTGCTTTCGTTACTCATTCTGGACATTATCAGTGGAAAGTCCTACCTTTTGGAATGAAGAATGCAGGAAGTACATTTCAAAAATCTATGGATCAAGTGTTGAATCCCCATCAAAAGTACTGTAGATCCTACATAGACGATGTGGCAGTATTTTCAGAAACATGGTCAGATCACATGCAACATTTGGCAAATGTTTTTAAGACTTTGAGAGAAGTTGGACTAACTGTCAATTTAGAGAAGTGTGATATCGGAAAGAGCCAAGTTAAATTTCTAGGTCACGTGGTGGGTTCTGGAAAACATGCTCCGGATCCTCAAAAGATGGAAACTATGTCAAAGTTATTGAAACCAACGACCAAAAAACAGTTACGAGGACTGCTTGGCTTATCAAGCTATTATCGTGACTATATTAAGAATTTTTCTTCTATTGTTTTGCCCTTGACAAATTTAACTAAGAAAAATATTCCTAATAAAATTTCTTGGGATGACACAGCTGAAGAATCTTTCCAATGTTTGAAGAAAAGCTTAATCGAAATGCCTACTCTCTATACCCCTGTGTTGAATCGCCCGTTTCAGCTGTATACAGATGCTTCTGCTACTATAGTCGGCGCATGCCTTGCACAGAACGATGAAAAGGGAATGGAACACCCAATTTCATTCTGCAGTAAGAAATTAACCAAATGCCAAATGAATTGGTCAACAATAGAACGAGAGGCCTATGCCGTGCTAAGTGCATTGAAAAAGTTTGACTTTTGGATCTTCCGATCTCAAATACAGGTTGTGTCTGATCACAACCCACTCACATTTTTGACCAAAGGATTACCACATGGTACAAAATTAGCTCGTTGGGCCCTAGCCTTGCAACGTTATGATTTACGGATTATATACCGTAAAGGGAAAAACCATGGCAATGCTGACGCTCTCTCTCGCTTGCCTTTTGATGATTAACCTGAGTTCTTTGTAGTACTTATTTCAGTATTAAAGCATATTCCTATTTGTGTATATATTTAGAAAATTAGTGTCAAAATAATAGTATTATTATATATATTCGTGATTATATAACCTTATGTTATTGCCTTATTTTAATTATACTTGTGCATTAATGATCATATTTAAGTCATGCCTCATGTGTTTTTTTTTAATTTAGATAGAGCACTCTCCTCAACTAAGATTTAGATATTTTGTTTCTGAATTAGGACTCTTTCGTGAGTGTGTGACTAACCTCTTTCTTTTAGCACCTGGTCATTAAATATGACGCATGTGCTTCCGTTGGTGGGGCGTGTAAGATTCACCGGACTAAAAAAAACAATATAGGTGGCGCTGCCATCGATATAAGGAGAGACGGAACAACAACAGAGGAGGAAGAAAGAATGGCGGCTATGACCGGTTGCATGACGAACAAAAATTGCATGAAACAACAGTCAAATGTTTAGTGTTAGTGAGTTTTAAATATTGTATTTATTGTGTGTGTTGTGTGGCTGTTAACAAAAAAATAAAAACTTTAGCCACTAAAGTTAGACTGTTGATTGTGTACCTGGTAGTGAATGAATCTTCAGAAATGAAACTAAGAACCTACAACACGAAATATTACTGACTGGATCAATTATGTTGCGTCTTCCATATGGAAATCATCCGTTACCGTAGCACAATTCAAAACCCTGTAGTCGTTGCACAATCTCATAAATCCATCTTTCTTATTCTCACAGACTACGGGATATGCGATCTCAGCGATGCTTTCCTCGATTAATACCAATCCCAATAATTCTTGGATTTGTTGATCTACTTTTCCCTTCAGCACTTCCGGAATTCAGTATATAAACATTTTTTTTTTTCGTTCGACGTTTGGCTCTGAATTGATTTTATGGGCGTCAACTTTCGCAATGTTAACATTGCCTGTAAACAGTTTTTGGTACTTACTTAATAATTCTAGCAATTTATTATTTTCATCATCCCTCTGGTGACTTATATAAATATGCTTTAATAACTCTTTCATTCCCGGGATCAGAAAAGTTAGAGTGGGGAGAACTTCACCAAAATATTCATCATTTTCGAATATCACTTAAATTGCATTAACTCTTGGGTAATACCTCCTTATCTTATTCACATGACTATTCCGAATTTTTCCATCACTAAATTTCACTTTTTAAGATTGAAGAGGATTCAATCAAACTAGCTCTCCAGGGCCGGTCCACTGCGCGAAGAGCTTCTTCGTTGAATCAGATATCAATAAATATACCTTTTCGCCCATCTCAAAACTTTTGGAACGAGCTTTGCGATTGAAATATCTTGCATAAGCTTCTTGTCTTCCGGAGGCAATTAATGACTCCTGCTCAGCAGCCATCTCTAAATTGATCTTTTGTTCTTGTAAGTAGTCCACCACAGATTTTCCCATGTTCAACGGAATGGCAATGTCACCACACCAGCTTGATTTTAACACACTCAGAGGAACTCTAGCTGTTCGTCCATATATCAACTTGAAAGGTGAAACTCCCGTTGTGCAGTTCGGGACTTCTCTGTATGCGAAGAGCAAGTACGGGATATATTTGTCCCATTTACTTGGATCAGTCCTAATCACGTGGTGCAATGAATTTTTTAATACTTTGTTGTATCTCTCCACGAGTCCATTCGATGCTGCGTATCCAGGAACTGAAAACCGTGGGGCACAGCCTAAGCGCTTTATGAATTCTTGAGTTAGCTTTGAAGTGAAATTGGTGCCCATGTCACTGGCAATGACGTTTGGGATTTTTGTCGATTTGTTAGCGCTTCACATGTAATTTTGGCAGATAACGATCAATGAAGAATTTCTTCCGGCCATTTGGAATGCTGGTCTACTATAACAAGACAGTATTTTTATTTTCTGGCCGACGGTGGATCAATCTCGCCATTTATATCAACATTCATGGCCTCGAAAGGTAAATCTGGCCTTAGAACAGGGGTCATAGGTATTTTGTCCGTAGCTTTCTCTTAGCTTCTTAATTGACAATTATTGTAATATTCTAAAATGTCCTTCTTCAATTCAGGCCATCAGAAGTTAAAACGAATTCTTTCACTGGTCTTTTTAAATCCCATATGACTTCCAAAAACTGATTCGTGAGCCAATTTTAATACTTTAGGTCTTTTAATTTTAGGCAAAACCAATCGAGACATCTTTCCCTCAATTACTTTATCATCGTGGAATAGTAGATCATCTCTCAATTAAAAATTCCCTTTTCTCAAAGTAAATTGCTTCCATACATCTTTAGCGTCATGGTTATTGGTTGCGTTGAATGAAAAATATATGAAACTTCGATAACTATTTACACTAGTTTTATTACAGTTAATTTTATATACTTAAGTTGATATTTACAAAATTAAGTACTTGCCGCACTTCCACTTTCTACACTAAAACAGTAATGAAAAGTCCTTGAACACGACTTGGACTCTAGTGGAACGTTTTGTAGAGCTCTGAATGTCTCTTCTCTTTAGAAATTTTCGGTCCAATGGATTTAAACACGCCTCTTCCAAAACCACGAGACATAACATAAAATGTTATTCCTTTTTTTTTATTGGATAACTGAAAGTGATAAAACAGTTATTGGTCCTGAGCACTTCAACCGAAGCAGGCATTGACACCTGCTAAACTGGACACCTGATGTGGGGGAAAGTGGATGTGGGATGCTTCGTTCTCAGAAGAATGGGACTCTATAAGGTCAAAGTTTATGAGAAACGGAAATAAAGTTTGCACTATCTCACGAATCCAGATATCTTTAATGAGCACCTTGTCCGAATGTAAGAGGGATCCCTAACGAACTTAATAAGTGTGGTCGCCGCCTACACCCCCTCCATTATCATCGTGATGATACGAAATAATCACATACCCATTTCGGTGGTGTTTTTCTGGAGCATCGGGGAATCTTATTCTACCCCGTGCGCTGTGGAGGGGGAGAGAGTGAGTTGTTGACATTGGTTTTGGAGTGCTAGCACTGTTTCAAACCCTGGTCCAGTGGGTCCGAAGGAAAGTTGATCGGTCACTTTTTGTCATGCCTTAACCAACTAATCCGAATAGGGCATTCTCTTTAGCTTGGTTGATTAATGCATGACAAAAAGTGACTGATCAATTTTTCTTCGGACCCACTGGACCAGGGTTCGAAACAACGCTGCTGCATCAAGGTCATCAACTCTCTCCTCCTCCTTGGGGTCAGAAAACTACCAAGAGCAGAAATGGCTTTTTATCACACCTTAACCAACTAGGCTAAAGAAAACGACCTATTTGGGCTAGTTAGTAAGGTATTTTAACTTCTAGAGCTTGTAGAAGATAGTCGCTGCACATCTTTCAAAGTGTCACATTTTAGCTGCTGATCTCTCAATAAAGCTCTTTCACTCACTCGATTTTGATATTCGTTTTCCTCCTGCGTGGGAATAATTTTTCCAAATATACACATTCTTCATCTTGAAAATTTTTTCTTTTCGCTTTCTTTCATTCTTTTGGTAATGAAATCAGACTTCTATCCGCCAAAACAATATACATTAATCTCCGATGATGATTCATCGCTTGCTGTTTCGTTTACATTCACCTGCAATAGTTTATATATTTTTAAAGGAACGATCGCTTGCTTATATTTTATCTGTGATCGCTGCTAATACTTGAATAGGTTTGGAAAATGCTTCGTTGTTATAGTTTTTATCTATAACTGAACGCTGGAAAGATAGGCTTCTAATTTTCTTCGAATCCACTTTTTATAAAACTATTTTTCCTTCATTCGTTCTTTCCATCCGAAATTAGATATGCATTAAGCACAGTTATCATCGATCCGAAATCAATTAAAGCTGTTGCACTTTCCCATTGACAACAATTTCAGCATATTGGATATCACTCATATCTAATTAGGGTTCGTTTGATTTATTTTATTTCTGGTTTCTAAAAGGAACTCAGTTCGAATTTCTGCTGATCATCTTGTGTGTGTTTATTGATATAACCATTCAACCCCGTCGCTTTGTAACTTTTTGGACAGTTCTTCTACAAGTGTTACAATCCGCAAATGTAACATTCTTTCGTTGATGTCTTTATTTCTTCTTCGGAGTTCTGGTATTTCCTCTCGATCGAGGTGGAATATATTTCCATACTGGTAAAATTGTCTGATCTTCCCATGGTGGTCGTTTGATAAATGCTGAATACTCTCATAGGAAATTTTCTCTAGGTCTTCTGTTGACACTCGATCCGCCATTGTCATAATCGTTTGATTTTGAAGCAGTGTGATCCGGTTTTTTAAAAAATGTGTTCAATCATCTATAAAAAGATCATACATTTTTGGTGGAGTTCTCCTCTTGATTTGGTCAGTTATGAAGTCATATAAATCTCCTAAAGTGTCAATGTGAGCCTCGAATCCATTCGGGAAAATAGTTTGTCAGTTCGCACGCGAAATAACTCCAAGTGATATCTTGTTTTTTCTGATGCTTCACAAACAATTGTCTAAATTTCTCTCGTGTTAACTTATATCATTTAAGAAGAATTTCTTTCATCTGATCGATAATAACGAGTTCTGAATTAGTCGTTTTCGTTCATTCTAATTCTTTCGTTTTCTAAACGTAATTTCTGGATTTCAAATTCCATTTCTTGAGTGCGTTTCCTTTCGTCATTTTGTCTTTCCCTTTCATCTTTCTGTTTTTTTCCTTTCCTCCTGTTCTTTTCTATGTTCTATTTGCGTATTGAGCAATTCTTTGACAAACTCTTCCTCATATGCTTCAGCTTTCAAAATAGCATCCTTCAATGCCATTTCTGTCGTCTTTAAAACATTTTCAATGCCCATTTCTCGAGAGACGTATTGCAAGTCCTCCTTTTTTCCTTTCACTGGGAAAGACAACGCAATTCGCAAATCCACGGAATCAGAATTTTCACAAAATTTACTCAATTCCGAACTCAAAACTCACTATATCTTGAACGAATATAGTGATTTTTGAACGAATTCTCTTTTACATATCCTAGCAGACTGCGCCAGTGTAATGTTTGGTTGTCGTTCGAAGATACAGTGAAATGAGTTACGACTTTATTTGTACTTTTTTTCTTCATAACCACGAAGGCAGGGGGTGGGGGCTAAAACTGAAAAAGATATAATAATCTTTGTCTGTATAAAGTTATGATGTTCCTTGGGACCGAGTTAACGGCTTACATATGCAGCACTCATATAAAACATGTCCACAAGTGAGAACACGCGAAGCTTAAAACAGACGCAAAATGTCCCCCGGCAGTCCTACGGTCCGAATGAAAAAAACTGCAAATGACAATTGGTCGGGAAATGGCGTATAACGTGTTAAAAGTTTCCAAATAAAAAAAAGTCTAGGGTCCTAATAACATTCCAAATTTCGACCTTAAAGCTATTACTCACCATAAGCAAATTTACAATAAATGCTTGATAAATTAACATTTCCCAGACAAGAGGAAACCAGCAAATTTGATATAGTTGCCTAAATCCAAACAAGATCATATATTCATGAAGAATTGCAGATTGATTAGTCAGCTCCGCTAAGATTTCAGAGACGATTCTCTTAAAGGCTCGTATGATAAGACTTAACTGCTCCGACACAAATTGTATACCCCTTCCAGAGCAATGCGGACTTCGTAAAAATCGCCGGACCTTACACCAGCTAATTAGAGTATCAAACATCATTAGTGAGGATATTACTATCCTGTAACTAATATTTCCTGCTTACTTTAGTAAAATTACACATATCTTCCTAAATAATAGAATCTTTTTGGTAAGATAGCAAATAAACAAAAAAAAAAAAAAGCCTTGCGGACTTTTTTCTAATTAAAGATAGTGTCTCAGTCTCTATTATTACTACATCTATACACTCGACTTTTCAAACCACAGTTAACACCAGTCTGTTCGCAGATGATTGAGTGGTCATCTCTCAAACGAACACCTACTAAGTGAATGAGTGAGTTACTGTGAGGTTTTAAGGCGTAAGGCTATGCTACGCCAAACATTTGTTAAAATCAATTAGAAATAAATTATCTTAAAAACATGAAACAAACACAACGTAATGAAAAAGTGAAAATTTTGAACAAAAAGAGCTTATCAGGCCTTAACTGTATAAAGTGTGCAGTATCCCATAGCGCCAAGTTCGATCATAAGCCTTTTCGATATCAAAGAAAATTGAAACCAGATGATTCTTCCTTACGAAAGAATCTGACTCTCGAGTAGAAGGATGTTATCTAGAATTGATATTCCTTTACGGAAGCCACTATTAAAGGGAGGAATGCATTGATTCATTTCCAATTGATTTACGAGACGGGCATTGACCATACGTTCAAGGGTCTTTCAAAAGCAACTCCTCAGAGCAATAGGTCTATAGTGGAGAGGGTTCTTTGGATTTTTACCAGGCTTCAGGATAGGAATAACGATTGCTTCCTGCCACTGACTAGGAAACACATGCTCCCTCTATATTAGGTTGAATAGGTAGAGCAGACTTACAAGTGAATCCTCGCTCAAGTGGTGAAGTATATAAGTTATACATACCATCAGAGCCTGGACTGGTATTGTGAGCCAAAGACAAAGCCTTTCTCAATTCCCATACATCAAAGTCATAGTTATATGGGAGTGGTTGTCTATACCTGAAGTTGATAAGTTTCTGCTTTGCACGATTCTCAATCACTAAAAATGAAGCGCTGTATGAATCAGAATTTGACACACTAGCAAATGAGTGGCCGATGGCATTGGCCACTTCGACAGGTGAAGAATGCATAACATTTGCAGTTTCCAGTATCGGGATAGAAAATTCCCGATACAAGGAGTTTGCAGCTTTTACCTTTCTCCATAACTGTTAACTTGTCATCGACGATGTGATGGAAGAGACATACCTGATCCAAGATTCCCTCTGACTATGACACCTTATTCTGGGAGCAAACGCCCTCTCCCTTTTAAACTCTATGAGGTTCTTGGTTGTGGAATATCGCCTTAAAATGTCCCACAATTTCTTTTGTTCCCTGTAGGATGTTTGACAATCTTTATTCCACCATGGTTTACTCATCTTCCGCTTTGAATTAGTACTCTTCGTAATAGCTGCATCAGCAGCGTCTACGATGGAGGTAGTGACAGTCTGTATAGAGTCATTACCATCTCGATCTTGAGCCATTTTGACGGTTATGACTGCTAACCGTGTGAGTGCATCCCGATCTGCCCGGTTAAAGTGGTAAGTGGGAAGATACAACCGAATTCCAATACTATGAACCTGGGAGATTAGGAGAGGTAAATAATCACTGTTATGTAAATCATTAACAACCTCAAAATTCAACGACGGTAGCAGGGTCGGCAAGCAAATGGC
This sequence comes from Nephila pilipes, assembly GCA_019974015.1. NCBI lineage: Eukaryota > Metazoa > Arthropoda > Arachnida > Araneae > Nephilidae > Nephila > Nephila pilipes. The sequence continues at coordinate 744,635 of BMAW01097829.1, read as the reverse complement.
TAGATTAAGGAAAGGAAATGTCCTAGTGGGAGCATGGAAATACATTTTCTCATTGGTGTTCAGTAGACAGAGACTGTGATCCGAGATCAATTGCTCAATTTGCCGACCACGGGAATTAATTCCATCATACCCCAACCGATGACTATGTCCATAAAAGTCTCATAGAAGAAGGTAGGGAGCTGGTAATTGGTCGACTAATCGGTTCGAATCCATTTGTGACACATCATTAGGTGACAGATAAATGCAGCAGACTGTGATTAATGTGCGTGTATGAATTCGCACAGCTACAGTTTGCAATGATGTGGTCACAGTAATGACACTATTGGGATAGTTCTGGGATATGAAAAGGCATACACAGTGTATTCAAAAAGTTCCAGGACTGAATGCACACAGACAACATAACACAGCAAAATTAAGTTTATTTAATATCAAGCTTCTACATAATCCCCATAATTACATTTCAGGTAATTTAGTAAACTTAGAAACTTTTTTAGTCTGTGTGGCTGTAGCGCAACTGATTCCCAGTACAGGGTACGGGAAACGATTATGCTGCAAGCCTTGGGATATGATACGTTCTGGAGAATCTTAACAGTCTTGATTTCTTTTTCCTCAGCCCATTTAGGACAAGAACGAGAATATGAAGAGTGGTTGTCCAAACAATTGATGCACGTTTTTGAAGTGGTACAGGAAGCACTTTCGTGCACTGTTGCTGTACAGCGAGCGCAAGTCAATTGTCCCCTACATGCATTCTTGGAATGGCCATAACGCTGACAATTGAAACAACGCAGAGGGTTTGGAATGTATGGTCGGACGAAGAGTCTGAGATATGCGGCCTGAACAGTCTGTGGCAGGGTATGAGGATACGACATCACGAAAGTAATTGCAGACTTCAATTAAGAGGTCACCAGAGCGTAATTTCTTAATATCCTTAACAGTTCCTATCATCCCTTGGACTCCTTTTTGAATCAAAAAGGGCGATAACGCAGCAAAAGTATCAGTGTCTCTTTTGACCAAGAAGAAACGGAAATTGGTAATTTTGTGACAATTGTCAGAGGTTTTCAATTGTACCTTTTCAGTGGTATTTAATTCATGACGTTCAACCCATGTTTCACTACGTGCATTAATAGTTTTTAGAGCCAAAACAGAATTCTCTTTATTTGTAGACATATTTAGAGTTAAAAAAACACGGATTCATTTCCAGTTCGATCGGGGGTTCCGCTACACACCGTCGTTCCACCCTTTTCTAACGAGTCAATAGGTAACCACCGAAGTCTTTGTGAACTAAGTGGCAAGGAGTCTGCCATAACGTGCACAGTCCCGTATCAGCCGAAGCCGAGGATTTCTCGTTATGACCTGCATCCTCGCCCCTCAGCCAAACGCGACCTAGAGACTTAACTTCTAGAAACGTTTTCAGAAATTGTTCCAAAACTGTTACCGAAGACGTATCCAACTCTTCTACCACAGACCCTTCCCCAGACAGGGCCTTTTCCAAACACGCCAAAGCGGTTTCCCACTAAGTACCATTCGCTTGAGGGGTACTGGGACCCCATAATGCCAGAGCTAAGCACTCAGGAGATCGGTATTGATACGCCGTCGTCCTTTTAATGAGTTAGTAGAAACATAACAAAGTTTTTTTTAGTTTTAAATATTTTAATTTTTTTGTAATACAAATGTTAACACAGCCACATAATTGGAAGAAAATTAATGTTAGTTAAAACTTTTTTCTGTCTGATATCACAAAATAACAAACAGACCCCCCCCCCCAAATAAAAACGCATGATAAAGAAGAAAAAAAAGGGGGGAGAGAAACGATCACTGGGGTACCTTTGGGTCGCGATATCCATACTCATCCAAAGGAGATGAGTCCCCTGAGGGGAAACGAACACCTAAAACTCACTTTAAAAGATTCAAGTCTTCTAATAAAAAATTCTTAGGATTATCTCAAACTCACCCTCGTACACGTGATTCAGTATTATTTCCTCCGATTTGAAAATAGGCTCAACAGACACCAACACATCATAAATTTATCTAGAAATATCTATCGTTTCGCAGAAAACTATGAAGATCCTATCATGAGATAATATGTTCTATTCACATACATCACAAATATCAATTTCAAAGACAAAATAGTCAATGCCTTTGAAGCCTCCATAAGAAACTGGTTTTCGTAGCTACCGATTTATTAGGACTGTTACTTCTTTTCTGATTAGCTGAAAAACGTTCTACAATATATATTTCCTTTTGTTCTCTTATTCACTTTATTTCATAAAGGGAATTTTCCAATGTTTTCACACATTTTGGTTACCAAACAATTATCCATAACAATGAGTATTGATTTGCTGGCTCTCATCATCCGTCTAGATTTAATTTTAAAAAGAAGTTGATTATCCATCAAATATAATGTGGTACTTGCCATATATCTAAAGAAAATTTTAGTGTACATATCTGTTTCCAAATTATCCTCAAAAATTAATTTTTTAAAAAAGTAACTTACTAATTTTATTTATCTTAAATTCAGCAGTTCTTGAATTATTTTGAAATAGAGGGGGAAATCGCATCCCCCCATAATTGTTTATTAATGTAGCACTTGGTGATGACCATAATTCTAAGTCTCGATCAAGTGACGAGGAAGTACTTGTGCTCTCTTCAAACATCCGCACAATGTCAAAGGAAAAAATAGGAGTTTCGTCGCATTTAACGTGTCCGAAATTAGTCCGCTAGACGACGGGTTTTTAGTGCCTTCGGGGCTCAAAACCTCAACTCGATGGAAACGACGATGGCTGCATTTCATGAAATTCAGATACAAAAGCGTGCTGTATATGCATCATTATGAAAAAAATGGTGGATAGCTTGGATGGGGGAGGCAAAAGAGTAAATTTACAAATAAAAGAATCATAAATAATTTGTATTCAACTACTTCAAAGAGAAACTCTGATTATACTCCTATTTATGAATTTGAAAATTTGTTTGTTATGTAAATCCACACCGTTGATCTTACCCCTTCAAAATTTTAGGATATTTCACTAGGAGCAGTAAGCGTATTCTCTTCAAAAGTTCTTTTTTTTCTTCTCAAATTTACTTTTGGTGACTTTTTTGATCTCTCTCTTTCACAATTTTCCCCAGAAGTTGTAAAAAAAATTTCTTTCTTGCAAAAAAGAGGCGCATTTTAATGAGTTCTTTAATGCAATTTGATATCTGTTTAAAATTAAGATAATTACATTAGCTTTTATTCCAGGCCAGATCTATATTAATAAAAGGAAAAGTTTGTACGTGTAATCGGCATAGCGCAAAAATGAAATGGCCCATAAGCACCAGATATGATATGCTGAATCTATGGATATACTTCGTAGAGTTGTGCACAATTCGCTATTGATTTTTTAGAGTTAATTGTTGAAGTGGCACATAAGCAAAATTTTGTTTCCACCACGCATGAGTTCGACGTCTTTTCGTCACCTACCATATCTTTGCTCTGAATGGAATATATCAATATCATTAATGAATTCTATTTTCCAGATAAGAATTTACCAAACTATTTAATGAAATAATTAAGCCCATTTTCCAAGATTTATTTATTATAGCTACGGATGCTTCAAAAAGCCAATAAACTTGTATTACTACAAGCTTGCAACGCTATTCTTATTGTTGAAAAGAGATATTTGCAGAGGTTTTGTTGGACATCGGGAAGTGTTAAGCAATGAATCTCTCAAGCTTGGCGACAAACTGAAGGTTCTCGGAAATTTATTCCTCAGTATCTCTAATAGGAGAGAGTTTTCTTTGTAACGTCGCATCTGGCAGGGTAGCAAAAAATCCTGAAATTAAGCAGGTTACCTTTGAAATGCAAAGTAATACTCGTACTTAGATTTGTCCGTAGTGCGAATTAGTAAGATAGAGAATTGATCGTTATTGAAAGTGTAATGATTTATTATTAGTTTGTGTCACTAAGTTGCACAAGTACTGTTCTTGTTCCTGTTGTGTTGCTAAGTGATACAAGTGCTGCTACTTTTACTTCATTCTTTTTTGAATATATGTGAATAAAAAGCGTCATTCTACTCCTTGTTGGACTGTTTTCTCCGTACTCCCCGTGCTGATTTTTGTAACAATATAATATATATTGCAGGTGTTACAGAAAACGTCTTTTTTTTTGCTAATAGATTACTCGTAAATCACAGTAATTCTATTTTTACGACAAGCATTAGATGATCCAACAGAGTCAAAGAAAAATCTGCTAATTATGTCCGATAATCAGCAGATTTTGCTTTGATTGTTACTCTTATTTTATCTGCGCTTCAAAACTATTCCATAAAGTCACTAAAAGTAATTCGTAGAATAGCTAGTATATATTTTTTATTAAATCCCATTATAATCATATAAACTCGTAAGATAGGTAAAGTAATTGAATGTATAAGTTAAAGTGTATAATTCAATTATTTCATAGAATATCTAACTATTTCGTGAAATATAACTAATCGAGTCGTTTAAAGTGTGCAATAGATCAATAGTTTCACTCTTTACCTTTTTATTCTTTAAATTAACTGATAGACCGGGAAAAGTATATAATTTGACTTAAAACAAGTTGGTTGTTTTATAAATTAACTGATGATAATCTCTCGAAAAATGAATTTCATATAAGGATAGATTAATCGACATATAAAGAAAAACATAATATATAATATTACTACTAGTTATAACATCAAGTTTTCCATCTGTTACTGGCATATTTAACTCTTTACATATTCTTGAACTTCAAACACATAATAACGCTGGCGCAATCAATAGTCATATAGTATTATTTTCTGAGCTGTTTAAGCATTTTTTGCTCCTACTATCAAATTTAATAATATTTCACAAGTAAGTACAACCTTACTCCTTTGTCTCACGAAGTATGTAAAGATTCAAACTGATTTAGCGGTAAGCCTTTCTGATTTACAGATTGATGTACTATGTAGAATTCATTATTAAAAAAAAGGTTGCATACAATATATTTTCAAAATGAAAAACTCTAAAGTCATCCAAAATCTGCATCAAGCACCTAAATGCAGCTAGAGGTTATATTAACTGAAAGCGCCTGACAGGAAAATTCTTTTGTTAAAAACCTTAAAATACCAAAGGGCACCTACAACGTGAGGGACAAGGAAAATTTACCTGAGAAAAAAAAAAGGGAAAATACATGTTTTTATATTCCACGTGTTTTGCCGTTTGATGAGCACTATTTTTTTTTGCTAGATGTAAGTTTTTCTTTCATTATTTGATGATTGTTTTACATCAACATTATTTTATCACCTACTTCGTCACTGTTTTTCACGAAATATTTTTCTATCATTTTTAAAAAGTAAAATCATGTATTTTCTCTTGGGTTATGGATGAATCAAGATTAATTAATTTTTTTTTGAAAATCAGTTTTGATAAACGATTCTTCTAGCAGAATCGTGTAATTCCTGTTTTCGATTTCCTCACTATTCTGAAATCGCAGCGTTCAATTTTATTTTAAATTTCAGAAAGTAATGACTGTTCTGAAATTTTGTCGAATGAAAAATCCATAAAATTGATTGCACACCAACTGTTGAGAAAAGCAAACGAAATGAATAATTAATGTAACGCGAGCTCACAAGCTGTGTGACTCAGAAGCGGAAGTCGATGCATTTTTTCTTTTTTTAGTTCGTGTTGCGATGTCTGATATAAATGTGGTCTGTGAACACCTGTTTGTGATTCTTTCTTAACTGAAATTCGATGGGAATTTTATTTTCATATTTTGACAACTGCAAAAGCATCTAGTAACACATCAATCAATAACTCCCGAGACTAACATTGAAAACAATATTTTTTTTGCAAATTTTTTTTTTATTCAACATAACACCTTTTGTTAATCACCCTTTAGGGTGATACAATCGTTCCAACGCTTTCCCAATTTTTTTTTTTTTCTCGCAAGAAATCTTTTTTGTTGCGAGTAAATAACGATAAATAGCTTTCTGAATCATCGACTCTTTGCTGTTTTTGTTCCATCGAAAGCAATCGCGGCACCCACTTGGAAAAAACCTTTTTCATGAAGGATAGTACATACACTTCCATATGATATCTGTGTCATCTCAGCAATCTCACGGAGCTTCACTTTACGATCTTTCATTATAATTTTTGTCACTTCACTCACATTTTCCGGTGTAACGGCTTCCACAGGTCTACCCGAGCGTTCCGCGTCATTTGTGTCGGTACGACCACGTTTAAACTCGGCAAACCACCGACAAATCGTTGCTTTTGATGGACAAGAGTCCGAGTAACATTTTTCAATCCATTGTTTCGCTTGCACAGTGTTTTTACCCATTAAAAAACAATGTTTTATCAGAACACGAAACTCGGTTTTTTCCATTTTTTAAACAAACTACAAAACGACTTTACTCCAACCTCGATAACTCAGCTGTTTCTGGTCCGATCGACTTA
>BMAW01097829.1:709037-738178 GCA_019974015.1 Nephila pilipes | reverse complement strand
TATTAACCACAAACATCAGCTTTATTACCTTGTCGCGGAAAATTTTATGGATATTTATGTTCTGATAGGTATAATTTTATTTGAGAAGTTATATTTTTCTAATTTTTTTTTCTATATCTGTTGTTGAATATGGCTTTGTTTCCTATAATTTGAAAACATTTACAAAGGAGAAAAAAAAAATGGCATGTCAGAAAAAATTACTGCTAGAAAATCCTAATCATTGTTTCTGATTATATTTGATTCTTTAAAAGGTTTGAAAAAAATTTTAACTTAATTAAAGCTTTTTAGATTTCATTTGATGTTCATGTTAATATTTATATGCAATATATTGTGCAAACCTGAAAGAAATAAAATGAATATATCAGTTATTAGTTTTTAATTTTGTCTCTATTAATGACTGTGTTTATGAAGTATCCATTTAACTGTGTTAAGTTTATATTGATATTATGTTTGTAAAATGTATGTATTATGATTTCAAGCCATTTATTGAACTAAATATCATGAAATACAAAAAAAAAAAGTATGATAAATTTCTAAAATAAAGCAACATGTTTTAGTATAATCCATGCCATGTATGGTCACATTCATCAATGTATTAAATGATGCTAAACCTTTGTTTCCCATAAGACCCATAGATAATCTTATAAAAAAGGCTATAAAGTGTATTTTGCATTTGATGCATAAATGCAGTTCAAAGATAACAACTTGGTAAAAGACTCATTAAAAATTCTAAAAAAGCATTCCTCTTAATTCTTTTTTTTTTTTTTTTTTTTTTCCTTCTCTGTCAATCTTATTCTAAAATGCTGCAACACAGCATTTTATATTTATTACATCTTTCCCAGCTTAATATTTTTTCTGATAAAGATTTTACAGTCTAAAAGTAACAGAAACAAAAAATTTCACTTTATACATTCTAACAGTACAATTTTGCTTTATTTTAAAAAATTTCTTAAGAGTTTTTTTTCTGAGGGACCAATTTGAATATTGGCTTTTAAAAGGAATTTTAATTGCATTTCATTTAACAATTTATATTTTGCTATTTCCACAGTTACAGCAAATACGCTTTGAAATTAATTTTCTTAGATTTGTATAGTTCAAATAGTATTTTCTTTAATTCTTGAAATGACTGTCCTCGCTTGCAACTACATTTAAATTAGTTTGATTTATAAAATTAAATGTGTTGATTTGCTTATGTATTGCTGTGTTGTAAAAGAATTAAAGATATAGAATACTTTGGGTGAAGCTAAATTTCTTTTTTGAACATTCAAAGCAGATTATATTCTAAATTTATACATTGTTATTCACAATTAATTTTTTATATTGTCAATTTACACAAATATAAATTTTATATACATATGTTTTGTGTATGGAAATTTTATCTTGAATAAACTTTAAAAGATCTCCCAACTGTTTTAGTTATAACTAATTTCTGTATTATACTTTTTTTTTTTTTTTTTTGAGAGAATTTGATCTTTTATTCCTGGAGGAAATTAATTTTGAAGAGAAATACTGTATTAATTCATTCATCTAGTAAAATTTGCCTCCATATTTAATAATTCTGATTTTATTTTTCTATTTTATTCATCTATTTTTCTATTATAAAATATTGCTCAACATTAAACATGTATTTTAAATAATTAGAAACAAAAAACAAATCATATTTATCAGTGCAGATTTATTCAACACAATTATGTAGTAAGTTGAGAGCAGCATTCCTGCTTCTTTGGCATCTTCAGAAGTGTCATGAACTTTTTTTTTAAAATCGTATAATTTGTCATGTTTTTTTGCAAAGGGCGCTAGCACTGTGGGAAACAGAAGAGCACTGAGAGTTGGGAAAGTTTGTTAACTTCTCTATAGTAACGATTTTAGAAATTATTTCTAAAAGCTCCAAGATTGAAAATGTAATTATATATGTGTAAAATTAAATTACTTAGATTTTAATGTTTACATTTGTATATAGAAGGAGATGCCTTTAGTTGTCTCTCCTGACTAGTGCATAACATTAATTAATCTGCAGGTTTTAGGTATACTCAATTTTTTTTTTTTTATTCCATCTATCTAATCACTCTTCAAAATCAATGAATACACTATTTATTAAATCATTCTGTTCCAAATATATGGTTGCTATAGTATACTTTTATTTAAAATGAATGACAAATTTTATTTACAGAATATATCTAAATTCCTTTCTTTTATAAAAAATTAAATAGCAAATTGTATCATTATTTTTTTAAAAAAAAAACAATGTGAAAACAAATTTTTAAACCAATAATTTATGGGTAAAATGATAGAAATATAGGATTTGTATAGGAATAAAAACTTGAGTTGCCGTGCCAAGGCATTTTAACGCTGCATGCTGGCAATGGCGGCGCGCCAGCCGCCTGCGCCAAAATGGTTTTGCAGCAGCCATGTTCAAAGCCAGCCAGGCTTTCGCAATTTGGCATGGCGCGGTGCAGGCTGGTATATGGTTATTAGAGAATAGAGCAGCTGAAACGGCCTTAAGCTACTTTGCCAGCAGCCAGCAGCTAAGCGTAATGGCTAGCCATGGAGGCATTTAATTCGAAAATAAAACTGTATAAAACTTAACCCGTTAACGCCCAACTTAATTTAAAATTGAAATTTTGTTAAAAACCTTTTAAATAATGTTCTAAACACTTTAAATTAAATATAATATGCAATTAAGCTCCACACCATTAATTTAGGATCCGAGATAATTACTGTCCTATAAAATAGACGTCATGATAATATGGAAGTTTTGAACACTTAGTATTTCTCCTTTGTTTTTAATTATTCGACATTTTCTGTTCCCAAACAATTGAACTTTAATATTTAATGCAAAATAAATGAAATCTAAATAAATTTGATTTTTTTTTATTAATTTTAAACATATTCATACTATGTATGGTAATTTAGAAAGCATTTTGTGTTATTGAGTTTACATTAGCATTTCATGCAAATGCAAGAGGTTTTCCTGAAAATTTTGCATTTGATACATAGTCTTATTTTTTTTCTCTTTTACCAATTATATGAACTCCATCACGCCTAACTTTGTCTATTTCACTCGAGATGAACATATAACTTGGTATACCGATTTGTTTTTGTACTGTGTTGCCTTTTTTTTGGCAAAGTGCTTATGCTGCGCTGCGCGCCGGGCGGAACGCTTCAGGTGGCAAAAACAATCATTTCAGACCTTAATTCTCCGGTAACAGATATACTAATAGCTTCCTCTCTGCAGTTTTAAAAAACTTTTTCCTCAACATCTTGAGCACTCATGAAATAAACTAAATATCAGAAAATTTAACGACCAACAGCCCTACTTTTTTAGGACAGTAGTTTAACTTGTAATTAAAACTAATAAAAGTAAAATAATTTAAAACGCTATAAGATATCTGTTAATAGAATATCTGAAATATAAATTTTGAAAAATATTTAAACTTACCTTTAAAACCATTTCTTACTTATTTGCAATGAAATTCCAGCAAGAAAAATCAGTGAAAATGTATGGTTTACGGTCTGCAGCTGGCTGGAAAATTGCCTAAACCGTTTGTATAAGTTAAGAAACCATTACCTTCAGGGGTAGAAAAAGAATTGAAGCAACGCTGGAATAGCTGTGACATTTATAATGGTGAAAAAAATGAACTGTCCTATAAATATGACGCCAATGAAACGGGTTAAATTGATCTATAATTAATCTCAATATTTTTTTTTTTTACTTTTAAATTGTTAAGTGCAGCGCAAAGGCGTACGGAAAAGCGGCGCGGTAAAAAAAAAAAAAATAAATTATTTCAATAAAGCTTATTTTAGAAGTTTATTTAATGAATAAAAAAGTGTATTTTTAATACAAAAAAGTAGCATTTGAAGTATTAGTTATCGGCCAGAACTTTCTGCCAGTAAATTTCCTTTTAATCATTATAACATATTAACCATCATAACATATCCTACTATAAATGAAATATTCTTAAGTGTCTTAGAGATTTTATTTATTTTGGATTTATTATTGGAAGACATTTCCATCATTAAAGTCTTAATAACTTCCAGTATACACTTGTTGAGTGCAGAAATATCCCCTTCAGTGAAATATTTTTCAAATTAATTAGTCTAACACATACTTCAGTGCTTAGAACTTGGACAATTCTTTAATTGTCAAACAATTTACAAATTTCTGTCAAGAAGGAACCATTCAAGGTAGTTAAGTGCTTTTAAGTTTATTTTGTACTTAAAAAGGGGTATGGTAAGTATTTCACATATTCTTGTACTCAAATAGAATCCTACCTAATATCTGACCATTTTTTTATAAATTAGGAAAAATAAATTTTAGACAGCTTTAAGTGAAGAATATCTTCCAATTGAGATCCTTTTTAAAAAAAAGAAAATGTTAATATCTGTTTTATTTATTAAACTTTGTGCTGTTTATGTAAAAGGCATAAAGAAATGATTTTATTTTGAAATTATTTGAATTACTTTTTTCTAGTAAAAAATATTTGACAGATCTTGAGATTGTGTTTTTTTTTTTTTTTTTAAATTACTACTGTTTGCTGAAAATTCCGTACTGGAAAAAAAGCCAAGTTATTTTATCTCTACCTGAATTATCAACTACTAGGCTCCATTTTTTTTAACTAATCAAAGCTTAGAAACAAACTTCGCCAGTAAAATTTTAGCGTCGAAATAATTTATTATAATGCCAAGTATTCAGCTTATGTTGTAGTTTTCATTGAAGAATTAAAGAATGCATTTATAATTTACATCTTTTCCTTTACTGAATTGGCCCAGCATCTGGGTATAGCCAGCACCCTGCCTTAGGATTATATCAGGGACCCTTTAAAATTGCCTCTTTAGGTGCAAGTACAAGTACTCATGACCCCAGGCACCTTAGTGATCTTTTTTTCTTTCCATGGGCTTACTGTCTTGGTAAACACGGGTGACACACCTGTGATAATTCTTTATGATCCTGCTCTATTTTCGACCCTCCTTCTTGTCAAACCATTTTATCTTTTTTCAACTTCTATGTTCAGACTATTGAAGTTAAATTTTTTTTTGGCTTAGCATAGCCATGTCTGGCTCTTTTTTTTTTTTGCGCCCAATAAACTTTTTGTATAGATTCACCTACCTACCTTTTACTGAATATGCATTTTCAAGAAATATGTATCACATCTAAAAAAATGATTAAATAAAATAAATTAATGTGAGCATGCTACCATTATAACTTTCATACTCAATGTCTTCCTGATTGATCAAGCTTTAACATATTCCTTGCTGATATATCAAAGGATTGGAAATGTTTATTACCAGAATTTCATCTCTACATTATAGTGCTATCAGGAGCTTACCTTCTTTGTGTTCGGGAATCATGACCTAAAGGCACCCTTAAAGATCCTTTTCTTCTCATAGTAGGGTTTATTATTCAGGTAGTTAATACGGGTTGACGTGTCCGGGATATCCTAACGATCTCATTATTTACCATTCTTGTCGACTCAATTTTTTCTTTTTTTTTTCGCATTTTTGAGAAGTTTGTGAACTAGATCATAAATGCGCTTCGTCGGCTGAGCGTAGCCTTGTCTGGCTCTTCACGATTAAGCTCCGTCACTCCTCCATAAATTTAAAGAAATAAATGATACGTACCCATTCTTCTCGCAAGTGCGAATATGGTCGAGTGGTGTTTCCGTCGAGTCCTGATGACTCTAAAGGCCCCCCTGATTAGCAGGGTTGATGCACAGCTAAATTTGTCGAGACTAAATCATCTCGTGTGAGAATAGTGTTGTACTCTGCCACTTGGACCGACAGCTGTCAATACTCCCCTCATATTGCTCTTCTAAATACGATGTTAAGCAATCGAATTGCACGGATGTATTTAACCTCAACAATCCAGCCAACTAGCATAAAATGCAGGGTTATTCAAAATGATTTATCAGCGGGCAACTGCCTTCGCTATAGAACTTAAAGTATTAAAAGACGATATGTGAAAGATGTTTGCACCGGTACCGATCTTTACTCCAACCTCGATAACTCAGCTGTTTCTGGTCCGATCGACTTACCGGTGCAAACATCTTTCACATGTCGTCTTTTAATACTTTAAGGATTCTATATAGCGAGGCAAAGTCGTTATATTGTTTAAAATAACTAATTCAATTGCAGGATTTAATAATTTTATATACTTTAAACAAGAATGTTGAAAGGTATAATAGCCACAGTTCCTTCATAATCAAATTAAATAATGGAAAGACATTTATCAAGCAGCTCTTTTGGTTGTTCATTTCTTTTATCATCGGATGTTTTGTATCATTTTAAGGAAAATTTTTTGATTACTTACACTGATAGATCAAGCCTCAACAGAGCTAGGTACTCCGTATAACTTCTCGCTACGTACTCGTCATCCTTACAAAAATTTATTTGAATTTAAACGGATTTCCGCAGCACAACCAATACCACTGACATTTTACAACGTAATTGGCAGGAATTTAGATATGGAATTAACATTATACGTGTAGCTAAAGGAAGTTATATCAAACACTTCGTAAAAAAGCTATATTTTCCCAATGCATTCATGAATTACTTTTTCTATGTCGTTCCTTTATAATATGGAATTTTGAAATCTGATAAATCATTTTGAATAACCCTGCATTTTATGCTAGTTGGCTGGATTGTTGAGGTTTAAATACATCCGTGCAATTGATTGCTTAACATCGTATTTAGAAGCAATATGAGGGGTATTGACAGCTGTCGGTCAAGTGACGAGTACAACACTATTCTCCACGAGGATGATTTAGTCTCGACAAATTTAATGTGCATCAACCCTGCTAATCGAGGGCCTTTAAGAGTCATCAGGACTCGACGGAAACACCACTCGACCATATTCACCCTTGCGAAGAATGGGTACATCGTTTATTTCTTTAAATTTATGGGGAAGTGACGGAGCTTAATCGTGAAGAGCCAGACAAGGCTACGCTCAGCCAAACGAAGCGCATTTATGATCTAGTTCTAAACTTCTCAAAAATGCGAAAAAAGAAAAATTGGTCGACAAGAATGGTAAAAATAATGAATCGTTAGGATATCCCGGACACGTCACCCGTGTTAACTACAGACAATAAACCCTATGAGAAAGAAAGGATCTTTAGGGTGCCTTTGGGTCATGATTCCCGAACCTACCAAAAGAAGGTAAGCTCCTGATAGCACTATAATGTGGGAGTAAATTCTGGTAATAAACATTTCAATCCTTTGATATATCATAAGGGAATATGTTAAAGCTTGATCAATCAGGAAGACATTGGTATGAAAGTTATGTCAGTGGCAGCATGCTCACATTAATTTATTTTATTTAATCATTTTTTAGATGCTGATACATATTTCTTGAAAATGCATATTCAGTAAAGGAGTGAGTGAGTGAATGTAAAGTTTATTGGCGCAAGAGCCAGACATGGCTATGCTGCGCCAAAAAAGATTTAACTGTGGTCTAGACATGAAGTTGAAAAAAAGATAAAAAGTGGTTGACAAGAAGGAGGGTCGAAAATAGAGCAGGATCGCAAGGGTATCCCTGGAGTGTGTCACCCGTGTTTACCAAAGACAGTAAACCCCATGGAAAAGAAAAAGATCACTAAGGTGCCTCGGGGTCATGATGCCCGTACTTACCTAAAGAAGGCAAGTCCCTGAGGTCCCCTGATATAATCCCTAGGGGCAGGGTGCCCGGCTATACCCCCAGATGCTGGGTAATTCAGTAAAGGAAAAAGATATGACTATATAAATATGCATTCTTTTAATTCTCTTCAATAGCTTACAACATAAGCTGAATACTTGGCATTATAATAAATTATTTGCCCTTTAAAATTTTACTGAAGTTTGTTTCTAAGCTTTGATTGATTAAAAAAATGGAGCCTAGTAGTTGATAATTCAGAGTAGAGATAAAATAACAGCTTTTTTTTCCAATTGCAAAATTTTCAGCAAGCAATGAAAGTAATTTAAAAAAAAAAAAAAAAAACACAATCTCAGATCTGTCAAATATTTTTTTTACTAGAAAAAAAGTAATTCAAATAATTTCAAAATAAAATAAATTTCTTTATGCCTTTTACATAAACATGCAAAGTTTAATAAATAAAACCAGATATTAACATTTTTCTTTTTTTAAAAAAAGGATCTCAGACTGGAAGATATTCTTCACTTAAAGCTGTCTAAAATTTATTTTCTAATTTATAAAAAAATCGTGCAAGATATTAGGTAGGATTCTGACACAGTACAAGAATAATATGAAATAACACCACCCCTTTTTTAAGTACAAAATAAACTTAAAAGCACTTAACTTACCTTGAATGAGTTCACTTCTTGTTAAGAATTTGTAAATTGTTTATTTGACAATTAAAAGAATTGTCCAAGTTCTAAGCACTGAAGTATGTATTTAGACTAAATTAATTTGAAAAATATTTCACTGAAGGGATATTTCTGCACTCTCAACTTAAATTATACTGGAAGTTATTAAGACTTTAATGATAAAATGTCTTCAATAATAATCCAATAAATAAAATCTCTAGTGCATGAAATATTTCATTTATCGTAGGATATGTTATGATGGTTAATATGTTATAATGATTAAAGGAAATTTACTGGCAGAAAAGTTCTGGCCGATAACTTAATACTTTAAAATGCTACTTTTGTATTAAAAATACACACTTTTTATTCATTAAATAAACTTCTAAAATAAGCTGTGCAATAATTTACATTTGAATGGGAGAATGATTCTGCATAAAATAAATGCTGCTTTTCCAAACTGAAATAAGTAATTTTTCAAATTACTTATGAATGTCATTCTTTTGTGCTACCCATAAATTTTTAACATCTTAAAACATTAGCACTATTATGTCTTTCCATAAACAAAACAAGGTAAAATAAAACACATAAGAGTTTAAGAGAAATTTTATTAATCTTCTCTCAGCCAAGAAGACATTCAGAGTTTTATACTACTTGGGAAAAATTTGATACAAGTTTTCATAGTCAATCAATAACGATTAACATCATTTTTGAATAACGTAAGAGCTTTGGCAATACACCTCAAAATTTCGAACCTGTTATACAAGCTTTAAAATTTTTGGCAATTAATGATTTTTAAAGTGTATAAATGGGGAAAATGTATCTTCACGTTCAATTCTATGATAATTTGAAGAGTTTCCATAGCTTGAAATTCAAATTCTTTAGCCACATTACTTCTAAAGTGATTAATCAAAATTCTGCAAGTATTTATATTATTTATATTTCAGAAGATGGAAGATTTAAAACAATGCAATTTCCTGCTTAGCAACAATTTAAAAAGTAAAAAAAAAAAAATATTGAGATTAATTATAGATCAATTTAACCCGTTTCAGCCCAGCGTCATATTTATAGGACAGTTCATTTTCACCATTATAAATACAGCTATTCAACGTTTAGCCAATTCTTTTTCTACCCCCTGAAGAGTAATGGTTTCACCCAACTTACTTAAACCGGTTTGAAGCATTTTTCAGCCAGCTGCAGACACGTAAACTTCGCCATTTTCATGATTTTTTCTTGCTGAATTTCATTGCAATCGTAAGAAATGGTTTTAAAGGTAAGTTTAAATATTTTTTCAGAATTTATATTTCAGATATTCTATTAACAGATATCTTATAACGTTTTAAAATTATTTTTACTTTTATTAGTTTTAATTACAAATTTAAACTACTGTCCTAAAAGTAGGACGCTGGGCGGATTCGTTAAATTTTCTGATATTTAGTTTATTTCATAGGTGCTCAAGATGTTGCGGAAAAAAGTTTTTAAAACTGCAGAGGAAGCTGTAGTATATCTATTTTCGGAGGAATTAGAGTCTGAAATGATTGTTTTGCCACCTGAAGTAGATGAATTAACAAATGAAGAAGGTTTTGATGACACAAACTCTTGATCCATCTGTAAGAGACGTAATTTTTCCTATAATTTGTTAGTGGACCTAAGAAAGAGTGGATTTCGAGCAACAGGAACAATAAGTGATAGAATACAGCATTGTCCCCTTGAAATTGATTCTACTTTCAAAAAGACTAGCCGTGGTTCACATGATTTCTACTTTGATGTGAAAAATAAAATTACTGCTGTAAAATGGAATGATAACAAATGCGTTACACTTGCGATAAATTTTGACATAATTGAGCCACTAACATCTGTTTCAAGGTGTGAAAAGGGAAAAGCTGAAAAATAAAATCGGACAGCCATGCTCGTAAACAATTATAACAAAAACATGGGTGGTGTAGATTCTCATGATTGGCTTTTAGAGAAACATACCATAAGAATCCGTGGAAAAAATTGGCAATGGCCAATTATTACCCGAATTGTAGACATGGCTGTTGTAAATACCTGCGTTATTTACAACATGGTAAATGCAGAGAAAAAGAGTATCAAAGAAATAAGGAGACATATTGCAATAGCCTATCTAAAAAAAGGCAACACAGTACAAAAACAAATCGGTATACCAAGTTATATAATTTCATCTCGAGTGAAGGAAATAGACAAAGTTAGACGTGATGGAGTTGGTCATATAATTGGTAAAAGAGAAAAACAAAGACTATGTCAAATGCAAAATTTTTCAGGAAAACCTCTTGCATTTTGCATGAAATGTAATGTAACTCTATGTACAAAATGCTTTCTAAATTACCATACATAGTATGAATATGTTTAAAATTAATAAAAAAAAAATCAAATTTATTTGCGTTTCATTTTATTTTGCATTAAATATTAAAGTTCAATTGTTTGGGAACAGAAAAGTAATCGAATAATTAAAAACAAAGGAGAAATACTAAGTGTTCAAAAACTTCCATATCCGCCCAGCGTCCTATTTATAGGACAGTAATTATCTCGGATCCTAAATTAATGGTGTGGAGCTTAATTGCATATTATATTTAATTTAAGTGTTTAGAACATTATTTAAAAAGTTTTTTAACAAAATTTCAATTTTAAATTAAGTTGGGCGTTAACGGGTTAAGAAGTTTTATACAGTTTTATTTTCAATTAAATACTCCATGGTAAATAAATTAGCATACTTAAGTTCTCAACTAGAAAGCAGAAAATAAACAACTGCGTAATTTTCTTCCTCCAATAATTGATTAAATGAGAATTTTTTTTAAGCATTCAAGATTTTACAAAGGAACGCAATATTTTTTCATCTTTTCTTTAAAATAAAGATACACGATTAATGTTGTACTAGAATTATATGAGATATTCCCAATATTAAATTTAGTAACAAGGATGATGCTCAAGTATTTTTGTAACATAAGGAAACTGCTAAATTAGATTCTACATTCATGAACATTTTGTAGTTTTATTTTATATTGTTAGTTTCAAAATCTATGAAACTAACAATATAAAATAATCTCTGTTCTATCTAATCTAAATAATATCTCTATCTCTGATACTCTTACCAGCCTTAGAAGTATTATAAGATTACCGAGGAATACAATTTGAGCCCTTTAGTTTGTCAATGCATTTTATTTCCCCTCTCAATAAAAAATAAATTTTGTTGACACCGGTTATTCTGAAATTAATTTTGTATACTTTTAAATTTAAAATATATTTGTATCTGAAAATAAGTTAAGATCTTATTAATTTTTGTTCCAAACATATCAAGTTTTTATTCCTATACAAATCTATATTTCTATCATTTACCCATAAATTATTGGTTAAAAATTTGTTTTCACATTGTTTTTTTTTAAAAAAATAATGATACAATTTGCTATTTAATTTTTTATAAAAGGAACTAGATATATTCTGTAAATAAATTTGTCATTCATTTAAATAAAAGTATACTATAGCAACCATATATTTGGAACAGAATGATTTAATAAAATAGTGTATTCATTGATTTTGAAGTGATTAGATAGATGGAATAAAAAAAAAAAAATTGATATACCTAAAACACACCAATTAGTTAATGTTATGCACTAGTCTTGAGAGAGACAACTAAAGGCATCTCCTTCTATATACAAATGTAAACATTAAAATCTAAGTAATTTAATTTACACATATATAATTACATTTTTTCAATCTTGAGCTTTTGAAAATAATTTCTATAAATTACTATAGAAGTTAACAAACTTTCCCAACTCTCAGTGCTCTTCTGTTTTCCCACAGTGCAACGCCCTTTGCAAAAACATGACAAATTATACGATTTTAAAAAAAAGTTCCATGACACTTCTGAAGATGCCAAGAAGCAGGAATCGCTGCTCTCAACACTACATAATTGTGTTGAATAAATCTGCACCAGTAAATATGATTTGTTTTTGTTTCTAATTATTTAAAATACATGTTTAATGTTGAGCAATATTTTATAATAGAAAAATAATTAGACCAAATAGAAAATAAAATCAGGAGTATTAAATATGGAGCCATTTACTAGATGAATGAATTAATACAATGAAATTTCTCTTCAAAGTTAATTTTCCTCCAGGAATAAAAGATCAAAATTCTCAAAAAAAAAAAAAGTATAATACAGGAAATTAGTTATAACTAAAACAGTTGGGAGATCTTTTAAGTTTATTCAAGATAAAATTTCCTTACACAAAACCTTATGTATATAAAATTTATATTTATTAAATTGACAATATAAAAAAATTAGTGAATAACAATGTATAAATTTAGAATATAATCTGCTTTGAATGTTCAAAAAAGAAATTTAACTTCACCAAAGTAAATATTCTATATCTTTAATTCTTTTTTACAACACAGCAATACATAAGCAAATCCCAACACATTTAATTTTATAAATCAAACTAATTTAAGTAGTTGCAGCGAGGACAGTCATTTCAAGAATTAAAGAAAATACTATTTGAACTATACAAATCTGAAGAGTATAATTTCAAAACGCTATTTGCTGTAACTGTGAAATAGCAAATATAAGTGTTGCGTGAAATGCAATTAAAAATTCCTTTTTTAAAACTAATATTCAAATTGGTCCACTCAGAAAAAAAAAAAACTCTTAAGAGAAATTTTTTTAAAAATAAGCAAAATTTAATACTGTTAGAATGTATAAAGTGGAAATTTTTTGTTTCTGTTACTTTTAGACTGTAAAATCTTTATCAGAAAAATATTAAGCTGGGAAAGATGTAATAAATATAAAATGCTGTGTTGCAGCATTTTTAGAGTTAAGATTGACAGAGAAGGAAAAAAAAAAAAAAAAAAAAAGGAGTAAGAGAAATGCTTTTTAGAATTTTTTTAATGAGTCTTTTACCAAGTTGTTACATCATGAACTGCATTGTATGCATCAAATGCAAAATACACTTTTATAGCCTTTTTTTATGAATTATCTATGGAATGTATGAAAAACAAAGGTTTAGCATCATTTATTAATACATGAATGTGACCATACATGGCATGAATTATACTAAAAACATGTTGCTTTATTTAGAAATTTATCATACTTTTTTTTTTATGACTCGCGTATTTGAACCAGCCAAATGTAGCTTTGAAATCATAATACATACATTTTTACAAACATAATATCAATATAAACTTAACACAGTTCGTAAGATATACTTCATAAACACAGTCAGTGTAGAACAAAATACAAAAACTAATAACTGATATATTCCATTTATTTCTTTCAGGTTTGCACAATATATTGCATATAAATATTAACATGAACATCAAGTAATCTAAAAGCTTTAATTAAGAGATTAAAATTTTTTTCAAACCTTTTAAAGAATCAAAATATAATCAGAAACAATGATTAGGATTTTCTAGCAGTAATTTTCTGACATGCTGCCATTTTTTTTTTTTCTCCCTTTATGAAAATGTTTCCAAATTATAGGAAACAAAAACCCATATTCAACTTAACAGATATAGAAAAAAATTAGAAAAATATAACTACTCAAATAAAGTATGCCTATCAGAACATAAATATCCATAAAAATTTCCACGACACGGTAATAAAAACGTGTTTGTGGTTAACTGATGATTTAAAAAAAAAAAACAAATTATATCATGCCAACAAACTGAGATTACAGGCTTTCATATATTCACATACATAAGAGTGTGTAGGCATGTTCTATGTATTGTTCTTTTGCTATTATCTAGAGTAAGAACATGGCAACACACAAGATGCTATGAAAGAATCAGTCTCAGTATTTCTTTAGAACATTTTGTCAATGGCCAAAAAACTTCAGATAAGTGTTATATATATATACAAATTGTCCAAATGTACATTACTTTTGAATTTTTCAAAATGAGGAGAATGGTATTCGGTTTGCTGCTTAGATTCAGACCAGCCTACGATTTGCAGCAACCACCACCAGATTGCTGTTGGTTCTCACTCAAGTCTACACCTCTCCTTCCATCACTTGCACCTCCATTGCCAGCAGTTTGGTCACTTTTGGGTAATTTCTTAGCTACAATAATAAAATTTAATTTATGAAAATAGATAATATATATATGAATTTTAAGATAAATCAGAGCATTTTCATTTATTAGTCAATAAAGAAATACCTGCAGATGAGTCACATAAACATTGCCAAAATGTTTACTAACAAAAGCCAATACAGAATATAATACAATTTGTTTAATATAACTTCGGAAAGACTAGGTTACTGGTAACAAATATGACATATAAACAGTGCAATACACAATATTTTTAAAGCATTTCAAATATTAAAAATAGCAGCAGTTTCCAAAATTCCATAAAACACTAAATTCACTCAAATCTTCAATCAAGTCACAACCCTAATTAACTGGTTTTCAAATAGGATTCACGTTTAGTCAAAACAAAATAAAAATAGCAGGTCTTAACAAAAGATTTGAAGAACAAGCAGAAGTAGACTTGTAAAAGTGAAAACTCTGAAATAAACAACTTTAAAAACTGTCCATGTAGAATAGCAGTAATCAAATTGTTACATGGAACCCAGGTTCCTCAAAAGTACCTAAAAGGGTTTCAAAAGCATATAAGATAGGAAAAAATAGTTCAAAAAGCACTTGTAATTGAAGACAGGTGCATAATTAAAGTGCAAAAGTGTGATATTAAATAAAATAACAAGACTGATGCTGCTACCAGTACACATCATACATATACATAAAAGAAGGATAAGCTGTTTAGCATAAACATTCCTCTTTCAATAGCAACCTTTGTTAAACTTTGGTTGCCTTTTTTGTTTAAGCTGTAGAAAATGGAAGGAAAAACAACCGAGAAATAATTGTTATGACATTTCACATGCTTGGAAAACCACTACTGGAACTTATAATTTATTCAAAGAAAGTGCATGTCGACAAGGTTTATTGCCGACATACATTTGATTATTATGTTCTTGATGGCGATTTAAAGTTTTCAAGATGGCGAAAAAATTGTGAAGATTGTCATGGATGGCTCTTCACATTAAGTAGATGAAAATATTGAAAAAATTAAGTAACCTAGTTCGATCTGACAGTCAAGTTCATCTTGTGCGATTGCAGACAGTAAAATTGACAAAGAATCCAAGCGGCAAATTTACAAAGAGATTTTAACATGAAAAAAAGTGTAATGCCTGGAATTTTCACATTTGGACATGAAGTCACAAAATGTTTGTACTACGCACTTTGAATATCATAGAAATGATCTTAACTTATTGGAAGGATAATAATGTACAATGAAAAAAGGGTTTACTTATGAAACTGAAATAGGCATAATCCTAGCACTGGCACATTTTCAGAGAGAGCTGAAAATGCTGAAATGAAACAAATCAATATTCAAAGCAATGATGATTTTTCCCCTAATATTCTGTAGAGTTAGTATATTTCATTTTAAAAGCATTTAAATAATTAAGATACAGGCAGTTTCCAAAATTCCATAAAACACTAAATTCACTCAAATCTTCAATCAAGTCACAACCTAATTAACTGGTTTAAATATAGGTTAAGTTTAGATGTGAAAACAAAATAAAACACCTAAAGGTCTTAAAAAAGATTTGAAGAACAAGAAAGTGAACATGCTAAAAAGTACAGAAACTCTTCAATAAACAGCACTTTAAAAAACTGTCCATGTAGATAGCAGTAATCTATTACACATGGGACTTGGGTTCCTCAAAGTACCCTAAAGGGTTTCAAAGCATAAGGCTGAAAGCCGTTCGCGCATGGCCGAAAGGCAGGTACATGGTAAAGTACCGTGCCTTCTTCCGTAAAACCACTTAAGGCTGATACTGCACAGTACGCCGCCCGCCATAAAGAATAGCTGCAACGCGCGGCATTGCTGTACGCGCTGGCCGCTTTGGTACGCTTTTGTTGCGCTGCCGAAAATAGAAAAGGAAAACAGCAAACTGGTGGCCTCGTTTCACGCCGCCACTGCAGAACTTCATTGGCTAAAGTACGCCGGCAAGTTTGTACGGCTGGTATTTGCTGTCGCATTTTAATTTCAAAGGCTAGCATTGCCGTGGCTTCGCCCGTTAAGCTCTTCCGGTAAAAGCCAAGTAAGCAATTGCCTGGGTGCGTCGGCAGTAATTTAAATAGCTGTGCGGTACGAGCAGCAAGTAGCAAAAGAATCAAGCGTAAAATTTTACAAAAAATTTTAACATGAAAAAAAAAGTATGTACCACAAATTTTTTACATTTGAACATGGAAGCTCACAAAATGTTTGTACTAGCACTTTGAATATATCATAGAAAATGTTCTTAACTTATTGGAAAGGATAATAATGTACAATGGAAATAGGGTTTACTTATGAAGAAACTGAGAATAGGCGTAATCCTAGCACTGGCACATTTTTTCAGAAGGCTGAAAATGCTGAGAATGAACAAATCAATATTCAAACAATGATGATTTTTCCCCTAATATTCATGGGATTGTATGGCTACATTCTTGCTGATCTAGGTGAAATAAGGAAAAAGCGACTTAGATTAAATCATTCCGCATTAATCTTTCCAAGAGGTTTCTAGGTAACAGAGGTTAAAGTTAGAGGTTTAAACACAACATTCAGTGTTGGACCGTCCATATATTCACAGGATTTTTGTACCACAGGCTTCCATTTCTGAGGAAATCTGAATCAAAAGGAACAAAGTTTGAGTCCAATGAAACTGCAAAAGAAAGGCACACATCAGAGCGAGCTAACGAAGACTTCTTACAGTTTCAAGCGAGAGAAGATGCACATGGAGCATTGTAAAGTTGAAGTATATTGAAAGCATTAGACAAAAAAAAAAAGGTCATTATAAAGTCGATTGTTGTCAAATCAAAATTTGATTGCTGCTGACTCAAGCTGTCATTTTGTGTCTAGTTGTCACAGTCGGTGAAACCTGGATTCATCATTATGTAACAAATCCAAGCAAAAATCCAAACTGTTGGGTTGCCTTTGGTGAATCTTTTCCCAAAAAAAAAAAAAAAAAGATAATGTTCTCCTTCGGCCTGAAAAGTTGTACTGAGTTTTGAGGAGTCATAACATGGATCAATAAGTCGAGACTGTCGCGATTCGTTTTTTTTTGCGATTTCCTCCTTCAAACTACACCAACTAGTCAATATAATAATCACTGTTATTCGATTTACCTTTTTTTAAAATTAGTCAATGAAAATCGCATCCATCGCGTGGCAAAAAAACTGATACCGCTGACTTTTGCCAGCTGATTTTCCGTTTTCGGGCCAACCCAGCCAGCTGTGTGCCACTGCCGACTCTGGAATGCGTGATGTATCCATATTTCGTCCATGTCGCATGTAACGCCAAAATCTTTTTTTGTTCGCGAGTAATGGGCGATAAACAACTTTCTGAATCTCATCATTTCGTTGCTGTTTTTGTTCCATCAGCTGTCCTTGGCACCCACTTAGGAAAAACCTTTTTTCATCTCAATTTTTCATGAAAGGATAGTAAATACACTTCCATATGATATCTATGTCATCTCTCGCCAATCTCACGGGCTTCACTTCTGTTGATCTTTATATAATTTTGTCCACTTCACTCACATTTTCCGGTATAACGGCTTCCGGAGTCTACCAAAGCGTTCAGCGTCATTTGTGTCGACCGACCGCATTTAAACTGGCAAACCACCGGCAAATCGTTGCTTTTGATGGACAGAGTCAGTAACATTTTCAATCCATTGTTTACCGGCTTGCACAGTGTTTTTACCCATTAAAACAATGTTTTATCAGAATTTCTGAGAACTCGGTTTTTTTCCATTTTTTAAACAAACTACAAGCGACTTTCTCAACACGATAACTCAGCTGTTTCTGGTCCGATCGACTTAAAATTTTGACACGTTTCAAGCAAAGGTTAGTACTCTAGAAAGACCTGGTTACTGGTTTACTACGAGCGCCATCTCTGGGTTAGTCTCGGGAGTTATTGATTGATGTGTTATATATATGCATAAATATATGACATGGACAATACATATATGACAATCTGACATATTCATTACAAAACACACTTCCTAATTAAAGAAGAAAAAAAATGTTAGTAGAAGTTTAAGCATTGAGTATTACATTTATGTGTCAGGTAGTGGAATGCTGTTCGAGAACACACACACAAACTATCATTTATGTGCATGTTCATTCAACAAGTTACATATAAATATAAATATTTGTGCATGCTACAAATAATAGACATTTCAACCTAAAATGTTTTAACACAATTAAAATATTTGTAAATAATACTTTTTATACTTGTAATAGAAGTCTACAAGATACAATACACCTTTTGAAATTCTTTCAAATTTAAAGTTATAAAATTTTAATAAACCCATAACATTCAACCAGCAATTCCTAATTTATATCTGGTTAAAAACTAGACAATTAAAAGGAAATTACAACAACAAAGTCACACCATAAATGACAAAAATGCTTTGAAATTATCTTCTGAAAATATTAACCAGAGATGAAGAAATGTAAATTATCGAAGACGGTATGAAAAAGTGGAAATATGATGGCATTAACATTCAGGATTACTTGGACGGGAATTAAAGATATACAGAATGGTTACATGTCAAGTGCGATAAAGTTGTTAGTAAATAGTATAACTCTTTTGGGACAGCACGTTTGCTTATGACGTTTCCTGGGGATAGAGAATTAAAAGAAAACATCTAGCAGGACAGGGGTTTCGCATCAAACCTAACTTAAGTTTTTGTTCTGTTATATTATCTGATAACATTATAGATTACTTAAGTTGTTATATACTTGAAAATTAACATTTATAATAATCCTACTCCTTAAATAACAGGAAAATGAATATATAGTGCTTATTTTGAAAATTAGTTTTCAGAAGCACTATTAAAATTATTCCAAAGTTTTATTGACAAAATACATATATAAACTTAAATAATATACCAGAAAGACTATTTACAAGAAGTAACAAAACTTATAGTGAAGACCAAGTGTAGCAATTCTCAAAGCGCTGAGAAGTGCAAAGTCTTGTTTTGTCCGCCTCTGACACAATGTCTACATCACAATCACTAGAAATATTCCTTTAAAGCCTTTTAGAAAATTAACCAAACTCTCATAATTAATTGGCTCGTTGACCATGTGAGCATATTCTTTTGATAAACGAAGCTTTCCGAAATAAGGGAAGTAAAAGAAATACATCCAAAAGCAATGTGCATAGTGAAACAGGACAGACTGTAAAAAAAAAAAAAAAGGGGGGGGGACATAGCAAAAAACACCTGGACAGAAACTAGAAACATATGTATAACATGCAGAACAGAGTTCAGTTTGTTTACATTACACTTCCCCTGAAAGTTAAGATCTTAAAAAACTATTTTCAGTTCAAAATTACTGGACACAGGATGCCATCTTAAGATTTCTAAAAAATGTTCCACTTTAAAATGCAAATATGCATCACTCAGCCTCTGATGCATATTTGGTACACAGCAAAACCTTAAGACATTTGGAACTGAATCATTCATATCTACACAGTAAAACCATTGAATATTTTCAACATGACCAGGAACATCTTATAAAGTAATAAAAATGCTTTTCCTACGAACACATTTTTAGATAACGAAGCATCTCTTGAGGCATCGTACCAAATTTTTGAATCGTTAAGGAGGGTAAAGTATATACTGTTAAAAAAATAAAGCCTTGTCTTATAGATTTAATTTCCATCAAACCTGGAGATAATCTCATTAAAGACATTAAAGCATATTACTTTGATACTACAGAGGAAAGGTGAATAAAATGACAATACCGCCAGAGAATTTTGGTCAAAATGTGCTTCACATAATTTTGCATTGCAATCAGATGAATCTACAGATATTGCCTGCTTGCTAGTTTGATTGTATTGGTTCATTATACTTTTAATTCCAGTTTTTTTTTTTAAACCACTCATAGGAAGAACTACTCTGGAGAAAAAAATTTTAAGCTCAATTCATACATGCAAGAAAATGAACTCATGTATTTATCTTCAAATACTTGCTTTGATGGTATAAAATTTTTACTAAGCCATGAAAAAGGAGCCATTTTGTGAATTATTACAATAGTTCCACAAATTGAACATTCTAACTGTTGTAATCATCATCAATTAGTAGCCAAAAGATATTAAAAATATTGAAGAACATTTTGGATGAAGCGGCATATATAATTTTATATATATATAAAAAAGAGTTGCATTAAAGATTTAATTTATTAATTGAACTATCTAGCATATATAAAGCTTTATTACTAACAGAAGTATGATGGTTACCTTAAATCAATTAGTGCATGGTAAAATCTCAAAATGATTTTTCAAATTAAAAGAGGAGATTGGAATTAAAAAAAATGAAATATGGTTACAATTATATACATATTTGGCAGATATATTTACAACTTTAAGAAAACTTAATAAATCTCCTTCAAGGCCTTAATATTAAATTAAGCAATAAAATAAAATGCTCTAATTTTAAAAAGCCAAGTGATTTTCTAATCAAAAAAAGATGTTAAAGACATAACCCGGGAACATATTTTACAATTAAAAATCACTAACAGGAATTACTTTCTTCAACATGAAGAATCCCATTACTGGATTAAAACTTACCAAATTTCAATAAAAATCCCAATTTATAACTAACAGAACAGGAACAACTGAAAAACTATCAAAAGATTCTATGGTAAAAAATACAGATATGAAAGAGAAGATCCTGATTTTTGGTTTTAAATATTTACACAAGATATCTTCAAATTTCTGTAAAAGCCAAAAAGTTTTAATGCTCTTCACTACAACATAATTGTTCAAAAAGTTGCTTCAACATACATTGGAACAAAAACAAAAACTGGACGTTGAACAAGAAATACCACTACAGATAACAGTAATAGAACACGACATTTAAAGTTTTGTGCAGGAAAAAAAAAAAAAAAACACCTTCCTAACCATTAAAATTGAAAATTTTATTTGCATATATTACCTTTATTATGTAATACCTTTAACTTTTATTATAATGTAATAAAAGAATACACACACATATATATATATATATATAAACCACCAATCTCCATAATAAACACTAACTAGATAGTGAATATTTCCAATAGCCATACGATCCTCGGTTGCACGAAATAATTTTAAACTCATTATGGTTCCTTAAATTGACAAAGTTTGAAGACCACAAATATGGAACATAATCTACTACATAATATATAGATAAATAAAATTCCAACAGAGCAAAAACAAATTTATATATCAACAGATATATAAATAAAAACTTAACACATTCATAGACAGCTCAGTCATAGCAGTCAAATATCTATCCTGTCCATAGGTAATAGTGCAAGGAAAAGGCATTATTTCCCTTAATAAATAAACAAAGCTTAGTCACAACATGCTTAAATATAAATGAATATACAAGTAAACTATCTTATCAGGATACCTGTCCAAGAAGACTTAGAGAAGAAATACTTTAAATGCTTTACTTACTACGCTTCACTGTACGATAGTATAAAAAGGTATTTTTTCATTTGCTAGACCTAAGTGTTTAAAATTCTTTCTTCATATACAAGAAAAAGGAAATGAAGAAAAAAAGTAGAAACATTTTAAAGTTTCCCCCATGACTTCAGAGAATGTTTGATTTAATGATCAAAATAAAAATTGGTTAAGATTTAATAAAAAGTAGAGGAATCTAAGAATTATAAACCCTTCAGTTATTAAACTAGGTCCATCAAGACAAAATACAAATCAGTTGAATGTTTCTGAATTTCGACAGTTCCCTTAAAAATACCAGCTCAGGTAGATTATAAAATAAAAACATTTTTTTAACGTTGTAAATAATACTGGAGAAAAAATATAAGGAAAGAAACATTTCGATGCAAGGAATGCAGAGACAAATTTGCTTTACATCTAAATTGCTTCGAAAGTTTCCAACAGAAATTGGACCGTGACTTTTTATAATTTTATTTTTAAAACTACGTTTATCTTAGTTTGTATCACGTTTTGTCCTTAAGGTTAGGATTTTTTTTTAAGAATAATTCTCAGCTGCTATTTGGGTTATAACCCTTATTTGCATGTGACTTAACTGCAACATAAACACAAATGGCAGGTATACCTATCAATAAAAATTACAAAAAAAAAAAAATGTTTCAGTTGCTACACCTATCAGGATATTGCTCTTTAAGTATTTTGAAAGAAAAGTCACTTTAACCCAGAAGATAAAAATATGACATTAAGTTCCACCCAAATCTTAAAACTGTAAGCGAATGTGTTAAGGTTCCGAAAATATAGATAGAAACCTTGATTAATTGAAAATAATAAAAATCAGCAGCAGAATGAAAATTATTTTTCAAAATTGCCTCATGAATACAATGACAAAATTAATATTCTGAAATAAATTGAATGTATTTAAGAATAAGTACTTATTTTTATATAAAATGGATCCCCCCCCCCAAAAAAAAAACCAGTTAAAAATTTATATTAAATTTTTTTAAATTTCTACAATGAACACTTAACAGCTTTAAGATTATACCTTAACTTTTAATTATTCACTTTTTTCTTATAAATCTCTATTAACTATTACTACATAAAATTTATACATTTACCAATAGCAAGGAAAATGTCATTGACATTCATAGCTGTCTTAGCAGATGTTTCCATAAAAAGAAGTCCATTTTCATCGGCATAGGCTTGAGCTTCCTAAAAATACAAAATTAAAATCATACAATTTGTTTGCTATTGTTCTTTTAATCTAATATGATAATCAAAAAATTTCAACATGAAACATTTGAAATTTTTTTTTTACCTCGTGTTCGACAGCTCTTTTAGCTGCTAAATCTGCTTTATTCCCAGCTAATGCAATTACAATATTTGGACTTGCTTGACGTTGAAGTTCTTTGACCCAAGTTTTAGCCCTGCTAAATGTATCCTGACAAAGAATTTTAACGAATTCAAGGTTTTGTATTAAAAACAACTTCATGAAAGTTAACACACATAAATAAAAAAATAACTAATTTCATTGAATAAGCTAAACAAAATTAAAAACCTTAAGTAAATACACGATTCATGATTTCAACAATGATTTTCAGTAAAAATCTATAGAATTATTGCTTACATTTTAAAAATGAAACTGACTTTGTTTTATTATAACCATAATTTTCCTTTAAAAAAGATTAAGAATTATAGATTTAAATTACTTATGCATTTATTAAGTTGAACAAGATAATATTCCTAAAGATATAAGGATATTAATATGAAACTCTTCATTTTTTATTAATTTCAATAAATATAAAATGATATACTTTTTAAAAAATTTGATTCTTTTTTCACTAGGCTCCTATTCCTACATTTTTTTTTTTTTTTGAAAATAGGAAAATAATTTTTCTCTTCATCTTGCGGTTGTCTGCCATACACAACATTTCAATAAAATTTAACCAGTTCTCACTTACGATCAGTATATACAACATTATGGAAGAATATTTAAAACAGCCCCAGACAATATTTCAAGGATACATTTCAAATGATCATTACTTTAGTGGAGCAACACTATCAAACAACTCAAATTTCCCAAACAAATTTTCTTAAAGAGGAAGGTCATGATTTTCTTCTGAAATCAAAACAGTGTGCTGCACATGAAATTTATGGAACTGGAAAATACGATTAATGCAAATGTGCAATGTCAGACATTATGTAGAATGCAGAATCATTCGGAACAGAGAAGCCAGGTATCTTCCAGAATTGTTTCGAATCCTGACTATGCGCAACCACATATTGCAGTGATAACCCAAACAAGTTTCTTAAAAAGCTTCAGTAAAAAGTGTTTGATCACCTGACCCAGTGACTTTTAACCAAGTCACTGTTTTTTTTTTTCTTTTCTTGACCAAGAATAAAGAATTTATTCCTTCATTTTATCACAAATTGTTTTCATCCCAAAAAAAATTAGGTACACTTTCATAATACAGTAAATTCAATGCCTTTCAGTGAGTTTTTATTTAATTATTTTATCATGAGCAGAACAAAATAAATGTGTATTATCACTCAAGCCAGTCCAACATTTACAGCCATTAAATGCCTGACCAACAGGAAGTATGATTGGGTGAAAAGTCAGTGTTAAAGGTTAATAAATACATTAGTCATCAAAATCACTATATGCAATAAAGTGTGAAGTCACCACTTTGTTTTATTAGACCACTTCATTAGCAGTATACATTCGTTTTGTGTATAATGAGCAGCTATGATATCATTTATCAATTTTTTCTCAATTCTAACTCTTCTTCTGGTGACAGTGCGAGATTAGATTTATTTAACAAAATATCCTTACAATTCAATAATATTTCGGATACATTTTAATATAATGCACCCCACAGAGATTTTCCTCAAACATAAAGAAACATCTAATGACATTTGCTACAAAACAGCAAAGGTCAGTATATGAAACATATATTTATAATTTAATAACAGCTATAATAATTCTGTTTCACTTTTAAAGCTTTATGCTTGCTTTAATTTTTTTTAAAAAACTATCCATGAGAGCATCCTGTAGAATGACGAGCATATTAAAAGATGTTGAAGTTGCTAATATAAACATTTCAATAGCATCTTATCAATTTACCTGGTTAGTGATATCATATACAACAATTGCAGCTTGGGCTCCTCTGTAATACATAGGAGCCAAACTGTGGTATCTTTCTTGACCTGCAGTGTCCCATATTTCAAATTTTACAGTAGTATCATCCAAGCATACAGTTTGTGTAAGGAATGCAGCTGAAAGTAAAATACAGCAAATTAAAAAAATACACCGAGACATTAAGATTCAGAGTTTTATAATTCGCATTCTTATATGATTGGATTAAGAGGAAGGATGTCAACAAATTTATTCATTTTAAGTATATATAAATCTTTCCAACCAATTACATTCTGAGTGAATATTTACTAATTTTTAAATAAAATATTGCACATACTAAATTAAAATACACAACAGTAATGATAAAATTTTAAGTATAAAGAACTACTTAAACCAGTGTTTCTCCCTTTATTTTATTAAATACATTTTCATTCCAAATAAAAATAGTATATAACATTTTAAGCAGTAACAAATGAAAAACAATTCATCTGGTATAATATACATTTAGCTTATGTATATATTACTGAATTACATGTGCATTTTTAAAGATATACTTGAACAATCATTTTAGAAAAGGCCCCAATTTTAACAATGTGTAAAGGTATTTTTTTTTAAAATTTTTTTATTTCCCAGCAATTTTTGCATGCACATCTACATTTCTCAATTTACAAGTTCATTCAAACATCATTACTTACCACCAATTGTACTTTCTTGATACTCGTGGAACTGTCCTTTAACAAACCGTAAAACTAAACTAGATTTTCCTACTGCTGATTCTCCAAGCAAAACAAGCTTGAATTGACAGATTTTGCCTTGTGACGAGTTATTAGGCCTTTGAGCTCCACCCCGACTTGCCATCACAGGGTCTAAGGAAATTAAAGAAACGAAATTTTATATTTATTTATGTAGAATTAAAATTCTAATATATAAACTGTTAAGCTAGTTCAATATACAACCTATCTCTTAACCAAGTAAATATAATCATAGTTCTGTTAGAGGCTGAAATAGCTTATTAAACTACAAAAGCAAGAAAAGTTATTATGTTGATAGGCTTATAATAAAGATGCATCAGTTGTAAAATGAAAATTTCTATTTTGATATTAAGATGAACAGAAATTTCTCAAAATCCTAATAAAACTAAACCTGAAAAATTAAAGGTTATCTTTATTATAAAAAAAAGTCTTTAGAACCAGAGTGATTAATATCCAATCATACAAGTTCTATAATTATAAAACTTCATGTATAAAAATATATATATATAATTGTTTCTCAAATTTGACAATTTATACCAAGATTATCCAAATATATGGTTATGAATTACTATTAAAATAGATCACATAAACCTTCAATTTAAAATAATTCTGTTGATTTAAAATCAACAATTCATTAAAAATTTATAACAGCATAAAGAATTAATAATGATATTCAACAAAATTTTCAATAATAGAACTAGAAATATTTCATTTACTCGAAATGATTAAAGGATAAGCTTGTAAGTTACAAAATATGATTTGATTTTTTAATATAAATTATAAAATAAAATAAGAGCATTTACTGCAGTGATGAAAATAAAATAATCATAAATATATAATAGAAATTCAAAATATATAATGTAAAACTAGAATGTTTACAAACAGCCTATGTACTTAAAAGAGGCTAGTTTGATCACGGTACCAAATTTATAACAGCTGGATCAATAAGATACAATAATTTGTTACAAAAACTTAGAAAATATTAAAAACAATAAAATCCTATATACTAATTCTTATATAATAGCATACAAAACATTAAATTTAAATTTTATAGAATAGCTAGACAAGTGTAATATATTTCATACAGGCTTTTTCTCCTATGAGGAAGTAAAAGAAATTTGAATAAAATCCCTCCTAGAATTTTACTTAATTCACATATTTACATCAGATAACAAAATAAGACTTTAAAAATTTAGAACTACAACAAGCGACAACAATATTTCCTTTCAGCGGAATAAATCTTTTAAATCGCTATTTTTGATCAAAAGTCAAAATGGTTTCAATTAAAAAAAAAAAAATTAAACTAGAATTTTTAATACTCAGCAAATAAGGATTCAATAAGCACACTTGGTAAACAGAATAACTGAAAGTACAGTTATGAGAATACGTAGTTTAGGCTATCTTTAGAAACAAGAGTGCAATAAGCGGAACATAGCAGTACGGCTCACTGACTGTGACCCATAAAACATCCAGAAGACCATTAGTTATTTTTCCTTCTTTTTACCTGTTTCATAGAAAGCAAAGGTATTGCTTTTTAAGAAAATTCAACTACGAATATATATAATTTAGAGTTTTAAAAACTTGAATAATAACTTTTAAATCAGAAAAAAAATTTCTAATTAATTTTAAAAGTAATATAGAGTTACAATATTAAGAATTTGGCTGGGTTAATTATTTTGGATTCCTAATTCTTACTACTCCTTAAGTATGAGATGTAATTATGGCCTTTAACTCTACAAAAATATTAGCATTCATGGACTTATAAGTTTAGTCTATATTTAATACACATTCTGAAATTTAAAAACAACGAACTTCTAATTTAAAGTCATAAAATTGTACATTACTCAAAGAGATTTTACAATTAATCATTTACAATCTAAACAACTAATGATAAATGATTTTAATAAGTAAATTCAAAATTAAAAAGGTGCACGAAATTTAAATAAAAATAATTTCTAAGAAAATAGCACTAAAAGTTATCTTTTATGAATTCAAATATATTTTTATATTTAACAAGTTTTAAGGAGTAACTTGCTTCATTATATCTATAGATCTAAAATTAACACTATATGAAGAACCCTTGCAAATGTTTCAATATATATAATTTACCACAAAATTTTTCAGTCATTTAGGAGCACACAGATGTTGAGTAAAATCTAATTTGAAGTAGGAACGTTAAGTTCAATAAAATAATTTCATTAAAACATTGTAGGTGAGAAACGTTTTCTTCAATTTACTACCAGAATGTCAGCCACAAGAGTACATATTTAGACCCACTAGTCGTACAAATTCACCAGCATGCGTGTTTAAAGAACCTCTTTAAATCCAAAAACAAATGTTCATTAAAAATTGCAAAATATTCAAATACCAATTTCAGATAAATTACTCAGCTTTACATTTTGAGTTTAGAAAAATATAACACTATTTCAATAAACTTTTATTTATTCAAGTATTAAAGAAATTCAAGGCTTGAAAATATTTTCAAATCCCTTCTTTCAAGCTTCATTCTACATCCAGAGAGTGGGTGAATATGAAGGTTAGAGACACAAGAGCCAGACGTGACTATGCTGCGCCAAACAAGATTTAACGTTGATCTAGACGTGAAAAAATGATCAACAAGAGAGAGGTTTGAAAATACAGAAGGATCCTTAGGGTAACCAGGGATGCAGCACCCATGTTTATCAAAGACAGTAAATCCCAAGGGAAAGAAAAAGATCACCATGGCGCCCCGGGGTCATTATGCCTGTGAAGATGATAAGTCTCTGAGGTCCCAACATAATCCCCCAAGGCAGGGTACTCGGCTATACCCCCCAGACTCTAGGTACTCGTTTTAATTGCCTCATATGACATGCATGAGCTACAGTGAGACTATTTAGTCATACCTGGTCATCACACAGGTATCACTCTACATCCGATGATACTGCTGTATGATACATGCCTTTATTTCAATAAAGAGATTCTTGATACAGTAATTTCAGAAATGTTTCTCCAATTAATATAGTACAACAAAAAATACACCAAGAAATGCTTTGTTAGTACTTAAATCTTTCTTTGAAATAAATGTTCTAGACGAGTAATGCTTTTTATAGAATATTGCACTAAAAATGATTTTAAAGGAGAAATTACAGCTATTTCTTCATTGTTGCAATAATGTATTAATTCCTTGCCACTCAAGTCAATGCAGATTAGCAATTAAGAAACAAAAACAGGAAAAAGTATACAACATTATTAACTGTAAATATACTTTTAAAATGGAACATTTTAAATTACTTCATTGAAATTTATAAATTGAGATGCAACTTTAAAAAAAAAAAAAAAAAATTTCAGAGTACAGTCATTTTAATGCATTCCTAATTGAAGAGAATCCTCAGTCATTACACAATCAAAAGGAGAAAAATCACCAATGTAACTAGAATACACAAAAAAAAAAAAAAAAAAAAAAAAAAAAAAAAAAAAAAAA
>BMAW01097829.1:556633-708937 GCA_019974015.1 Nephila pilipes | reverse complement strand
AAAAAAAAAAAAAAAAAAAAAAAAAAAAAAAACACTCAATGATCAAGAATCTATACATACAAATTTATTGGACAGCAAATAAAATTTTTAAAACATTTATTTGGGTTCAAATCGGGAATAGGGTGTCCCCGAGGAAATTGACGACTTCCTAGATAGGTTGCCAAACTTCTGCGACTTAAGCATTGAGTATGCTTAGGGTTACTATGCTCTAAGTCGCTAATTATTGCTCCTAAAATTCGCTAATCTCCTAGGGGACACCCTATTCCTGATTTGAATTCTTATTTTATTTATCTTGTACTAAAAATATAAAATTACTATTTTTTTTATTAATAAACAGTGAAACAAAGATTTTTTTTTTCTATGTCACATCTTACTGGTGATCTATAAAATACTGATAAAGTAAGCAAGTACAATTAATCAAGTATTAAAACAAAAAAAAGTTCAATTTAATGTTCTTAGTTTCTCCTCCCCTTAATAGATAAAAACTTATGAACTTCTATACAATTCTTAGTTATATTTTCTGCTGCCTTTAAGAAGCAAATATTAAATTGATCTCAGCATTTACTATTGTATACACATTCTTTTGAAACTTTTTTCTCTTCAAATATATTAATACAGAGACAAAACTTTATTTTCAATAAGCAATTACATAAATAAATGATTTTCATTTAACAGCGAAGTAAAATTGCTTCAAAGATTCCTACTATTCAATTCAAGTAAAGAGATCAAATGCAATATTTTTCAAAGATTTATATGAAAATTTCTTCATGAATATTACAGAAAATCTAAACATTCTCATAGACTTAAAAGCAAAATTTTAACGAACTTACTTTTCCTCATTTAAATCATCATCACAACCCACATCAAAACAATTAAAAACATTTACTCCAACAACAACTGCTAAAACTTTACGAAACATGTTTACAGAAAATTGTTAATATAAACTATTTAAGTCAAATAAAATATTATCTTTTACAAACCTTATTCATAAAAACCAGAAGCAGAACATTCAGAACTTACTACTTTAAAAAAAAAAAAATTATACAAAAGTAATCTTTATGTAATCAAAATAGATTAAATTAAAATAAATGACAACTTTCAAATTAGAGTATTTTAAATACAAGTTAACGATGCTTAATGCACTTTTAAATATACAGATATTTATGGCTAGTATTCACATGCCTTCCTTGGAAAATAATCTATTAAGATCACCTTTAAGATAATTCTTTTATATTTACTTAACGATTAGCTTAAAAAGAATAAAATGAAAAGTCTTGGTAATATGGCATTGGGAATTTTAAGCAGCAAAAGAAAAAAAATTCTTCAAATTTAAGTATTTTAATCCCGTTTACAATGATAAATCACAGCATCATAAGAACTAAAAATAACTCATTTTCTTATTTTGAAGATAAAGAGGTAACAATTTAAAAATATGGAATAGGATTTAAAAGAAAAATTAAAAAATCCACACTTGACATCAAAAGGTTATAAATTTTCCTAAACATCATTAAATTACACATTGGAGAAATTTAGAGAAACCTCATTAAATTAATGTACTAAGAAAATTAATATACTCAGACACACAAGCCAATAAAATAGTCAAAACACAATATTCATTAACTAATAGAATTCTAAATAAACAAATGAAATTTTAAAATATTTACTGATACACTAATATATTCCAATAAAAAAAATTCCCCATTGTCAACCTTTATTACTAGGGATTTTGACTAATCAACGAGAAATTTCCTTATTATGCAATAAACATTAGTTGTATAATGTATAAACAATTATAAATATTTTTTTCTCAAGATTATGAATGAGCCAAAAACAATTTTGCGTATTTCATACTAATACATTTGTAAACAATCTTAAAAAACCTCCGCGTTTTATTTATGTATCAATTTCATTGATAATACAATAGAAATTAACGTATTACACTAATGGAATTTTCAAAATCTTGAAAATTACGAATAGTCAACAAAAATTGGTTAGTTATTAAAAACTCCATAAATAAAAAACACGTTAACGAAGTAAATAGCAGATACATTTCCTCCAAGTTGCGGTCCAAATCTGAGAATCAAAAATATTTTTTTTTAAAAAAAAACAAAGAAGCAAATTTGTGTAGAGCAATATCACAAGATCAGTTTTTTGGTACAAGATTCCATAACCGCAAGTAGTTCTGAGAATACCATGAAATAGACAATGTTTAACATTAATAAAACACTGGTGCAAAAAAATTTGATGTTCGATATATTTGACGATTGTAAACAAATTATTGAAAGTTTACCTATTTGTCGCAATGTAGACATTGGTTTAATATCCTTGACACATCATGCAATAACTATTTCCGCCTCATTTTGGACTCACTAATACGCCACATAATTTAATTAATATTCTGGCATAAGCATGCATTTCAGATTCGTGGAAATAGCATGAAAAAGTTTGCGTTTACAAACAAAATTAAGTTTATTAAATTAGTTGCTGAATATAAAAATTTGGTTGCTGCATATTTAAAAATTAGGCTTAATAATAGCTTTAGCTTCTAAATTTCATTACACATCTTGCCTTCCAAGATAAAAATAATACTATTTTTGAAACCAAAAGAAAAACAAAAGACTTAGTTTTAAAACTTTTCAATGTTTCATGAACAAAACGAAAACAGATAAATAAATTTAAAAGCTCAACCCTAATTTTCAGAGGAGGTGAGGAAAACTTACTAACCTTTATATCAGGACTAGCAAGAAGTTTTTACAATATTAGGAATTAATAAATACACCAAAATTTACAAATATGTTCTTAAGTGCATAAAAAAAAGAAATTCAAGTTCTTTTTAAAGAAATTATTCTCATAAATAATCTACGTCATTTGAAGAAAAATCATAAGCTGAGAGTTCGTACATGAACCACCCTCAGCTCAATAGTACCACATTACGTGACTTGCAATTTCTAAATCCGCCATTACGACAACACTACAATAAAACAAAATTTCTTATTCTAAAATTTTAAAAAAGTTTTTGATGAGCCAAAATTTTTATTATAGTTTTTAATTATTTATTTAATGATACACTGTGCGTTCACAAAAGTATTAAGAAAAATAAACAGTTAGACACAATGGAACTATATTCTTTGTTTACTGCTGTACTACAAAAATCAGCTGTGTTTTCATTCGAAAGTGTCATAATGATTTACGTTTTATTTAAATACTTTAAAAAATAAATGATGTAATTTATTTGCATTTTCTCACTTATTATATTAAATCTACAATAATCTTTTATTGCAACCACGAAAACTTTTTGTCAATAGAAGCGGTTATTTTAAATGTCAATAATAATTTGCTGTATGACGTCTGTCTGAGGTTTACAATTTGATAAACAGTAAAATAGTGTCGCGAAATAGCTAAGATAAATAATTCTCTGTAAACTTTGTGGAAAAAAAAACTTTTATCAGATAGTTTTAATTTTCCATTCTTTTTCCGAAATGAAAAAGCAACATTTCATCACAGAAGTAAGCTCTTGAAATACAATTTTTTTTTGTCTAGTGACAAACCTAATAACTTTGCAGATTTTAAATATTTGAATTAAAATGTAGAACATGAATTTTAAATTTGAAACTTTACTTGTGAGATATTGCTCAGCTTCCCCTACATTAATTTTGAATTGAATAATAATTTTAAGCTGAATTAAAAGCTGTCTATTATTTTTCAGTAGTAAACATAGGTTAGAATGTGTATTTTAAAATCATTTTCGACCTGAAATCAAAGATATAAGAGTTTAGATAGTTAATTAAAAATTAATTAATGAAATAGACTTGAGCTGAACTTTTGTCTTTTGAGCAGTAATGTTAAACCGAAAGCCATTTTCCCAAGTGTGTGTTTTTTTAATCGGAAGTTATATTGACATTTTTGATTAAAATAAAAAATCTTGGAACATATTTTTTTTTTTTTGTTTTTACCTTAATGAAATAAAACTACAAAATTTTTTCAAATTAGCAAAGAAATTGATTTATATTTTTATGATGGAATGACTGATGAAAATAAAGTATAAAATAGCGTCTTGTAATTATTATTAGTAAAGATGAAAAAAAAAAAAAAATTACTCAGCGTATTAAAATTTGACGAATAATCTTATCTTAGTATATATTATATTGTTTACGTAATTATTTTTGAAACTTTTGGAGTTAAATTTTATAATAAGACGTTATATATATACTCTATGTAAATGCTGAAGTTAGTGATTAAAAGAAAACTTCATTTTGAAAGAATTGTAATCTTTATGAGTCCAGAAATAGAATATCATAAGCAAGTTATTTTATAATTGCCTTGTACTCTTTTATTATTTTAGTTTATTTAAAATTAAAAATCTCCAACAAAGAAATTTTTTATCTAGTTGTGTTACTTTTTATTTTAAGATATATGTTGTGATTAGATAAATGAGTATTGCTATCTAAGATTCAAGTTAAATAACTGGTTACAAAGAGCAAGGTTTACAAATTACTATCAAGGGGGGAAAAATTCATTCTTTTTCTCAATTACTACATCAATTTTGATTCCACAAAATAGATCATGTTTTTTTATATTGTAAATAAAATATTAAACGTGTTTATGAGGCATTTGTCTGAAATATGAGTGATTAGGAGTGAAACTGGAATGCTTTTGTCCTATCATTGTTCAAAATGAAATTGTTGAATGTTCATATTTTTTAATGTTTTAAAATTTATTAAGTAATGCTTTTTTTTTAAAAAAAAAAAAATCAGGCTATGTTTTTGAAAGACAATGCTTCATTTATAGTGTCCTTTTAATGTCAACAGAATTTGTAAGATTAGTAAATGACTTTTTTTAGTATTAACTTTTTTTGGAAATGTACTTGTAATTTTTTATACAAATAGTGTTTTAAGTAAATAAATAATGTAATTTATAGTGGATAAATAGGTTAAAATAAATATCTCATTAAATTGAAAATCTAAGCTTGAATCTTGAGCTCCAGGAAGTTTTTCTTTAAAAAAAAATAAAATTAAAGAAAAATTGTCATAAAATATGCACCTAACTTTAAAGGTTATTCAGTTTTCTTTAATATTTTTATAATGTATTCTTTTATCACATTTTTAACTTGCTAAGCTTTTACAAAAATTTCAGGCTTAATTTTTTTTTTTCAAAAAAATTTATCCAAATTCTCTTTCTTGCTTTTGAAGGTATTTTTTAAAAGTAACATCGCATGTGCCTAAATTATGGAATTTTTTTTAGTAATAATATCACAATCATTGTATTTCAGTTTTATGTGTAACATTTAGGGTATTCTGCAGAATGACAGGATTCGAATTACAAAATTTAATACACAAGTAGTATTCTGTGTCATTTTTAAAATGCTAATATGTAATCGAGCAATTTATAACAAAGGTTGTCAAATATTAATATGTTCATGGGAATATTACTACTGGAAACTTATGTAAAAGTTTGTTTTTGTTGTTGAAAGTTTTGATTGAATAAATTATTTTTTAAAATCCCTGCCGATCTGAAAATAACAGCTAAATAATACTAATAAGTTATTTTCTCGGTGTTATTTAGTTGAAAATAACATCAAATGAGATAAAGTCGCTATGAAATGTCATTTAATATATTGTTAAATTATAAATTTAAAATTGATACACTAATTTTTAAAAGAATAGCATTTTAATAACATCATTCAATTTTGTATTCTGCTTCATTTATAAAAGAAATATATTTTTTAATATTCCTAAAATGCATTGAATTTATTTCACTGAATCAAAGTTTTTCTTAATCTCACAGAATAGTATATTGTCCCATGTATTTCATTATGGGTGGATCAAGAAATTATTTCTAAGTTGATATCAAAATAATTGTTTTATCAAATTTTTTTTATTGTTTTAAATATAATAAAGATTCTTCCAAATTATTTGTGACTCTTCAAGTAAAATGATGAATATAACTTTAAGTTTCTAAATCATAAAAGAATAGATTTTATAATTTTATTTTTTCTATTTACTTAAATTGTTTGTAATAAAGATTAAATATGTGTTATTTTTATTTTATGTACGTGTTTTCTATATGCATACTGTAATTATTTTTAAACATTTTCATCAAATTGAGATGTTTTTCAACAGGTTTCAAGTTTAGTTAATCCTCCGCTTCTAACGAAATATAAACAACTGCAACAAGAATCAATGGAAAAAATATATGCATCTAAGAGGTTTCCTTTGGGAAGAACACACTCTCCAAACATTCCATGGAAAGCTATGAGCGAAAGGTTTGGAATGCCAACAGAAAAAGGTTTATATAACTTTTTATTTGCAGAAATTTTTTTGAAGAAAAGTTGACGATTGTTGATACCTTTTCTAAATAATACACACTCATTGCATATAAATAATTGACTTATAGTAGTGAAAAAATTAAGAATATATGAAGAAGTTATCAGTTTTTAAATTGGAAGTATTTATGTATTTTAATTTTTAATTTTGGTTTTAAACCTCATTCTCTTTTCACAAAAATTTACAATGAACTTGATAAAGAGTACTTTCTTGTTAATGGAATGCCTGTTGGTGTTAAACATAAATGTTAGCTTAAATTATTGGATCAATATCCAATCTTATTTATTCTCATTGATGTCATTAAATAATTGCTCATGGCATGAAATAATTATTTTACAACATTTGTTGCAGAGTTGCAACTAGCATCTCATTCTCAGAAAAAATAAAATGAAAGTTCAATAAAATCTTAAGGTATAATTTCATTCATTATTTTTTCAATTTATTTTACTTTTGAAATGTAACTAAACATACATTGAAGAGAATTCATAAATAAATTTGATTAATTTTATTTTAAACAAAATAATTATCACCTCAAAGTGAATAAATTTTGTAAGCAGTTATATCAAGTTTTTGACTGCAAAAGAAAAAGTAAATACCTGTAAATATTCTTTACATGAAAAATGCTTTTTTTTTCTTAATTCCCTATCACTTGATGCTGTTTCAATTTGGTGGATTTTCTAATTGGATTTGAAGTCATTCCTGGGTGTAACAGTTGACTATTTCAGATTTTTAAGATCTTATTTACAGAAAGAAAAAATAATTCTGAGACTATGTTCTTCTTTATATTTGGTTTTTTTTGAGGATTTAGCTGAAAAATTGAAAAAATGTTTGCTTGTTGCTATTTTTCATTGTTCCATACATACTTTAACCCTTTCGCTACCTGAGGGAGAAAAAAAAAGTGCTTCTCTTGGCCCACGGCTTCTTACTGTGCAGTGTCACACTGTGCCCAGACGATTTTAGATATTAAGCCTAATTCGCAAAAAAAAATTCTTCTAAAATCAGCCATTCATTAGAATATTTTGGTTTTTACGTATATTATTTAAAATTCATTAAACTTAATATATGCAAAAGAAAAAAAGATTAATCAAAAATTGTATGTTTTATACATAAAATTACATAAAAAATCATATTTAAGAAAATACAAAATATGTTTACATTTGTTATATAAATTTCATGGTGTAATGATGTACCATTACATGGAATATTAAGATGTAAAAAATTAATCTTATTTTGCTGTAGGGTATTTTTTATAAAAAAAAAAAATCTTCAGCGCATAGTCCAACATCACATGTGTTACACACATATTTTGACGTTTTGCTTAAGATTTTGAGCAAAGGGCACATCTTCATCCTTTTTTTTTACTTCAATGTCTATGTACAGATTTGGATTATTTTTATTAATATCACTGTCAGATTCATTCATTAGTTCGCAAATCTCAGTAACAGATAAATACTTTCTTTTTGTCATGACTGTCGCTACAAATAAAAACCTACCGAATGAAATGAACAGCTGAGAGCATCTTCTGCCCAAAGCCCTAACCCCATAAAGAGACATAAATTCTCCTTCGTTCTTCTAAGAAGCAAGCAAGAAAGAAAAAAGCAAACTGAAAGCAAGTGCACCCTTTAAATCATGTCATGACATTTAAAGAGCCGTGCCACAACATGTGCTTTTAACAATTACCCCCTCCTGGTAGCCAGAAGTGAAATCCAAGCCCATTTCACCAAGGTGAACACTCCAAATAACCTATCTATATAGATTTCACGGTATTGTAATGCCATATAGTAACATTAAAAAAATCAAATAAAACATTGTCGTCAAGCATATCTCTATTGATATATTGGGCCGTGGAAAACACTTGCAGAGCGTATCAAATGTGATATGCTGGGCACAGGAGAGCAAACACGAGCGTATCGCTTGTGATATGCTGGGAGGGAACAGGTTAATGGTAATGATGAAAAAAAATTTGAAGGATGTAACTAAATTTACAGGGTACCTAAGGAATTTAAGGAATGATTCTAAATCTTCTAATTTACAGGGTACCTAATAGGCATTTCATGGTAAAAGATTATAATAATTTTGTTGATCTGGTAACTGAATGTGATACTCTTCTGTATAGCTTTTGTAGAGTAAAGCAAATGATACAATGAAGGCAAACAAGCATTGCCTGCTAATTTATAGAATCCTATTCAGTTGAATTTATGAGGCATTATGCATGCATTCAAAATTTATATTTTGAAAGAAGAAAATTTCCCTGTGCTGTACTAAATGTTGTTTTAATTTTATGTCTGATTTTTAGTCTTGTGGGATTTTATTAGTATTAATGTTGTTAATAGCTGTCTTTTGATGAGTCTTCTTATGGAAAGGGGATTTTAAGGATAATATTAACATCAATTTTAAAAATTTTTTATTGGTATGAATTAAAATAAAGAGCAAACTTTGAAAAAACTGGAAAATTAATTTCCACTGTTGAGCTTAAGGAATTGGGAAAGAAATGGAACAAATGTGCGAATTTGGCTGCAAAATGCGTTATATATGACTTGAATAAAAAATGCTTAGAAATTAATTATTTATAAAATGTTAGTATTCTTTCTTTTGGTTGCTGTTACAGCATATGATCTTTTTTCATCCAGAGAAATAATTTTTTGGCAAAATAGGAATAAAATATGTAACCCAGATTCAGTATATTTAAATTCAAATTTTGCAAATTATAGGAAAATGTTTTTGGAATTTTATATTAAGTAGCTACAGTTTGAATGCTATTTTTTTGCATCATTATTCTTATTATAAAATTTTAAAAACCTATCTATTTTGTAAGAATTTCTGTAATTATTAATCATGTTTGAATATTATTATTTACTATCCTTTTAATAAAAATTAAATTTATGCCCAACTTGTATACTATGTATCATCCATATCATTGCATTAGTTTCTCCACTTTTCATAAGTTTTTTTGTTTTGTTTT
Source organism: Nephila pilipes (assembly GCA_019974015.1). Lineage (NCBI taxonomy): Eukaryota > Metazoa > Arthropoda > Arachnida > Araneae > Nephilidae > Nephila > Nephila pilipes. The sequence continues at coordinate 699,652 of BMAW01097829.1, read as the reverse complement.
GTTTATATTTGCAGAATTTAATATTGTAGTTTCTTTTGTTGCACAAAAAGATCAAGAATCATTCTCAGATAAATTGAATTTAAATTGATCTGCAAAAACATTTGAGTCTTAAAAGTTTTATGGTCTCTAGCATACTCTTTTAATGTTCTAGGTATTGAAAGAATATATTAGAATTTCTCTTTTCATTTGAATAGTTCCATAATCTTTCACATATTAAAATTCTCTTAAAATCTATGGGTGCATACTTCAAGTGAAATATTTTGATGTTTTTATTTATTTTAAATCTTTAGCACAGAAATTTTAGTACTTTCCTTTGTAAATAAGACAATTCTTCATGCTATTATGTTTTAAAAAATCTTTATGCTTGCAGCTTTTCCACTGAACTTTTTAAAAATCTAAACTCTTTGTAGCCTAGTTTTTGTTTTTGCAAGTTTGATGGGTCACTTTCAAACTGAATCATTAGTTTAAGTCTTAGTTCTACTAAAGAATATCATTCTAAATAATGAGGGTTATTATTAATGAAATAAATCTGAGACTTAAAGTTACCTTTTGGAAAGTTGCCTTTTTGTATTGAAACTAGGAGAGTGAGATATCACAAACTAGGGTACTCTTACTTATGACATAATTTTGATTCTCCTTCTAGTGAATGGGTCTTAAAATTAAATGTTCTATTGCCAATTGCCCTGTTATAGCTCACACTAATAACTGTATTCAACTGATTTATTTTTCAGTATTCAATGATTATGATCGAAGAAAATGAACAAAACTTTAACTTAAGAAAATGATTAACTTTAGCAATGAACAAAAAAAAAAAATAAAAAAAATATTTTAATTGAAATAAGGAGACAAAAACAAACTTGTATAAAAAAAAAAAGTAAGAAATAAATTTGTTAAGATAAGTTCTGAAACTTGTACTTGCTATTGGAAAAGATTTTACTTTTTTTGCCCATTTTAATAATGAAAATTTTTAAGTATCTTAATCATTAAAATAAAGGTCATAAAATTTCTATTTTGTGCTTTGTTTTATCAACTTTTAAGTTACTGTTCAAATTTTTCTTAATTCACTGTAATTATTTGTATAATGCGATAAGTAAAGCACTGTTAATAGTTGTATCACTTTAAATTCATTGTATTAATAAAATTGAAGTTAAATTATTTGTCCTCTTTTATTAAGTTGTTAATGCTGTTTCTTACAAGCTTAAATTTAAAGATATTTGTTGTATTGCATGTGCACATAATCGAGGATCTATAACTGATTGTAATACTCAATTGTAATTTAAAAGTTATCTTATTTTTTGTAATTATGTTTTCAGGTTTAAATATTCTATAGCTTTCTTTCTTTCTTTTTTTTTTTTTTTGATAAAATTTTCTTATTTGTGCAATGATTTTGAAAGTTTGAGTTAAAGTCTTATTAAACATGATCAATTATTACGTATAATAAAATAAGCTTCAATGAAAAAAAAGTGATATTTTAAATTTTGAAGCGGGAGGGGAGAATAATTAGAAATGCTTTGTGTTTTTAGTGATTGCATTGAAAAGTACAGTATGGAATAATAAGTACCTACTTATTAGAATTCAATAATAATCAAACAAATTTTTTTAGGGGAATGATATGGAAATAGACAAAATTATGTACAGTGTGTTTGCTTAAATATATGTTTTGTCAGCTGACTGTGTATTAAAACTATGCATTAGGACACTTGATTATATGTACAAATTAAGTGCAGAGTTAATTTTAAAAAATTCAAAAATCATTTAACCTATCTTAAAAATAAGCAATTATTGTCAGTTCTTTGTATTGTTTTTATTATGCAAGATATAATGAAGAGATTAAAATATTCTTATTGATGAAATTTTCATTTGTCACACACACACACACACAGAGTGTTATTGAGTGTTATGTTATTGAGTTCCATACTGTACTTTCAACACACACAGAGTGTTATGTGTGTTCATTTAATGACAATAAATTTAAAAGCATTGCTGATTATAATTTTGAAAATATTACTTTTTACTTAATGTGTATCATTTGTTTCATACAAGCACTCGTAAGAAATTTATACTTTCCTATAACATGAAACTAATCATTATTAATTTGTAGCTGAGGGTAATGAAATATTGAATGGCCAAAATCTACCATACAGAATTTGCTTGATAATGTTATTTAGCACATAATGAGAATATGAATGCTTGCTAGGCAGAATAATATATTAAATCATGGTTCAGGGTATTTTTGAGTAATCAGGAAAAATACGTGTTGGGAAAAAATGAATAAAAAGCAAAGTAAAATTTAGCTATCTGTTCTAATTTTTTCCATGTAAAAAAAGACTATCACAATTATGGATTGGGAGCAAAAGAACAATTTTTTACTTTTGTACTTATTTTATGTATTATTATTTTGAAAGAAAAAAAATACAGGTTTTTGTGGAGCCTCTTCTTGACTTCCATGGAAAGCAGTTATTTTTAGTCATTTCTGCAAATGGTATTCGCCTTTTTTTAAAAAAAACTCTTCTGCTAATCTAGAAAATTTTAAATCTGCTCTATTTACCTCCTATTTGTTTTTTTTTTCTGAGTAATTTATTTTGGTCATCAGCATATCATAATCAGATTATATGTTCTTTTTTCTTTTCTGTCAATTCATCTGTTCACTTTTTTTTTCATTTTGGAATTGAGTTTTGATGTGACAATTTTTTAAAAATTATATTTATAAATAATTTATTTATACAATAACATAACATTTTAAGTATAAAGTATCACTTACAGCTCAATTCAGGTAATTGTAATTAAACCTCAGTGACATTTAATTCATGTGCAAACTCGAATTTAGCTATGAAAAGCATTGCTGGATCAGCTAGTGGTTTAATATAATTGTTTGTTTTAAAAACTTCATTAGACATGTACCTATTTGTTTGATATATAATCCTATTTATTTGATATTCATAAAATATGAAATCTTTTATATTTTTGTTTGAATATTATTTAAGCAATTTTTATATTTGCATTAAAAAAAACCCAGTAAAGTACAATTAATTTGACTAGAAAGAAAAAACTGTTTATTTGAGAGAACAGTATTTTCTCATTCTTAGCCACAATAATATGTATGTGGTATAATTCTAGATTTGTAGTCTTTGAATTCTTGACAGAAACTTAAAAAGAGACTCATTCTAAAATATGTTAATATATATAAATATATTTCTGTATAAAATATAAACAGTGAATGCAGTGAAATGTTTTTATAAAGATCATATGAAATTAAAATGAATGTTTCATAGTTTTCAATTAATTTTATTGAAGTTAACCCTAGAACGTTACTCTTTGAAAAACTTGTGGGAACAATACCCATTAGTCTCCTAGACTAAATGAATTTCAGCCTACTTAAAACTTAACATAAAAGTAAAGAAAAATAAACAAAAATATGCTTGCAGAGGATTTCATAATTCTGGATCTTTAAATAAAGGAAAATCAATTTATTTATTTTCAAAGCTATCTGTACACATGTCTGTGTGATGTTCACTACACTTAGCTCTAGAACACGTTAGACAAAGTTTGCACATCATTCTGTACAAATTATATGGGCAAAATGCACAATTTCTCCTTTCTTTTACATTGAGATTGTTCTGCAGATTGAATGTCCTTCTCCAGATTTAAAACTTTGCATATAATTGTCCTTACTGATCGGGGCAAAGTTTGTGTGTTCAGACATTTCTTCATCCAGGGTGCAAGATCTTCGCTTAATTTTATAGCGAAATTTTTTCTTGTAGATCCATATTATGTACATGTAGAACATATGCATTCACTAAACTAATATTAATCATCCCATAAAATACACAAAGAGGACACCGACGAGTTTTACTACTACATGACATGTTGTTACTCATCTGATCTAATGTGTCTACGGCCTCTTTTGTCGAGTTTTAAAATTCTATATTTTCTGGTTTTTTGCTTTCTTGATTAACATTTGGTTTTTCATGGAATGTAGATAGAATGACACATTTATTTGGTTTTGTTTTATATGACAGAAGAGTTTTGGCACTTCGAGAATTTAACTGTATGAATTCAAGAGGAATTTCTCTTTTGTTTTTCCTAAGAGTTCCTCCAATTGTTAAGTTCATTGTCTTCATCAAAAGTTTTTCAGCTAAGGGTATTGAAGTAAACTAATTATTTATTGTAGTATTTCTGTTTGTCCCTTAAATGCTCCTTGTTAATTCTTCGACAAAGTAAGATGCAAGAGGAATACCTTTGGTCTGAGTATGAGAACCCAAATATGGTATTGTGTTAGCCATATAGCTGTTCCTACATCACACATCATTATTTTAATCCCATATTTGGTAGACTTATTTGGTATGTTAATTCTAAAAGGACACCTTCCTCGAAAAGCTAATAACTGTTCATAATTAGTAACATACGATCCCGGTTTATAAGAATCCATACATTTCTTGATAAATTCATCCAAAAATGCTCTTATTTTTGCTGCAAATTTATTGTTTTCTTTTCTTTCTTCTCTAGCTTCTTTTGCATCAAACAATTTCTTTTTTAAGCAATTCAGAAAAAAGCCTCAGCTCATTTCATTTGTTCCAGCTTTGTACTGTTGTTGAAAGTTGTATCAAATAATTCACTTGAATTCTTTGCGCCTTGGATAAAATGGATATTGTGTCAAGCTGTTGTTCTTGTATTGCTTGACTTAGGAACAGATGTCCACTTGGATTTATCTTTACCAGCAAGGTGAACTTTTCCGGGAATTTCAAAATTACGAGGTCCACCGGCAATAGCCCTCGTGTTGCTTCTAGTGTGACGTTAATAAAAATAAATAAACTAAACTCGAGAGAACAGAAGAAGAGAGAGAGAACCCAAAAGATTTTAGTTCAAAAACACAGGTATGCAATGCTCTGTTGAATGAGAAATATATTAATACTTCGTACAAGTATAATAATAGTAATATTTAAGACAGTATAATTTTTTTTCTACAAAAGAATCTAGTGATGAAAACAAATAATAAAAATTAAAGTATTGGAATAACTGCAGTTTCTTCAGTTATTTTTACCTTAAAACGAACTTATCCAAAAGGTTAAACACACTCACACATATATATAACAGGTCAATTGAAAAGTCCCCGGCCTACCATAGTAAAACACATTTTTTTGGCAAAATTAGTTTTTTTTATTCAACATAATTCTCTTCAAGGGTGATACACTGATTATAGCGACCCTCCAACTTTTCGATACCATTTTTGTAGTACGATTTGTCCTTTGCTTCAAAATAGGCCTCAGTTTCGGCTATCACCTCTTCATTCGACGAAAATTTTTTTCCAGGGAGCATTCTTTTGAGATCTGAGAACAGGAAATAGTCGCTGGGGGCCAGATCTGGAGAATACGGTGGATGAGGAAGCAATTTGAAGCCCAATTCATGGATTTTTGCCATCATTTTCTCTGACTTGTGACACGGTGCATTGTCTTGGTGAAGCAGCACTTTCTTTTTCTTCAAATGCGGCCGTTTTTCGGCGATTTCGTCCTTCAAGAGGTCCAATAACGCTATGTAATAGTCGCTGTTGATGGTCCTTCCTTTTTCAAGGTAGTCAATGAAAATTATTCCATGCGCATCCCAAAATACAGACGCCATAACCTTGCCAGCCGACTGACCGATTCATCGTGTGCAGTGCACTCAGATGACTGTCGATTGAACTTTGGAGTGAAACGATGGAGTCATGTTTCATCCATTGTCACATATCGACGCAAAAACTCGGGTTTATTACGCTTGATCATCTTCAAACACTGCTCCGAATCATTAACTTGTCGTTGTTTTGGGTCAAAAGTGAGCTCGCGCGGCCCCCACTTTGCACAGAGCTTTCTCATACTCAAATATTCGTGAATGATATGATGTACACATTCAGTTGATATCTTTAGAGTGTCTGCTATTTCATTCAATTTCAATTTACGGTCATTCAAAATCATTTTGTGGATTTTCTCAATGTTTTCGTCGGTAACAACCTCTTTTGGGCGTCCACTGCGTTCACCGTCTTCGGTGCTCATTTCACCACATCTTAACTTAGCACATCAATCCTTAATGGTTGATTTTCCTGGGGCAGTGTCCGGAAACTCGGCATCAAGCCAAGGTTTTGCTTCAACTGTATTTTTTCCCTTCAAAAAGCAATATTTTATCAACACGCGAAATTCCTTTTTATCCATTTTTTTCACAATAACAAAAGTTGCTTCACTCAAAATGCTATAATTCACAAACTAATGATCGGACAGCTGTCAAATTTATACACACATCTTTTGAGGGTTAGAGCTAACTAAAAAACATATAGATTTAATTCTAGTAGAGCCAGCTATGCGTCAGGCCGGGGACTTTTCAATTGACCTGTTATTATACTTTGTTTTATAGAAGGAAGACTATTTCTTATGTAATCAAATTACAAGTAGGAAATGTTATAAAAAATATATTAAGTTGAGAAGCAATGACTTCAAATAAAAGAGTAGATTGGACACCTGGAAAGAGATAAAAGATTTTTGAAATGAGAAAGTGGTCTTTCATATGCTGATATTGCAAGACGAGTGCGTGGTTCAGTGACTACATCTGGAGTCTGAAAGTTTTATTTACAATATCAAGAGGCAAATTCGATGAAAAACAAAGTAAGAAAAGAAGGAAAATTTGCTCCACATCTGTTGATGACAGAAGAATAAAAAAACTGCTTCCAAGTTAGAAAAATGTCGTCAACAGCCATCAAAAGTTATCTGAATGATGCTGGTGTTTCTGTTAGTTCATGAACAATCAGAAAAAGACTAACAGATGTTAGATTTAGGGGTAGAATTCCACGAAAAATTCCTTATCTCAATTTGTAGCAGTGCAAAAAAAAGACTACAGTGGGCAAAGGAACATATTAATTAGACAGATGATCAGTGGTCACAAGTTATATAGAGCAATAAAACTAAGATATTGTTATTCGATAGTGATGGGGGGAAATATGTAGGACGTAGAATAGGAAAAGAGCTACATCCTGACTGCATTCAGGTTACTGTGAAGAACCACTTAGTGTTATAATTTCGTCATGCATATCAGCAGATGATGTTGGTTGCCTTCATGTCAATCACGAGACACTGACACTTTTCTAGTTCCATCAGGGATCGCTATCCCAACAATGCTTCATTTATTTTTCAGTAGGATTCTGCTTCCTGTCACACGACAAAATTATTGAAAGAGTGGTTTTGTACAAAGAACTTTGAATTGTTGTCCTAGCCATGAAACAGTCTTGATTTCAATCCTATCGAACACTTGGGGCACCATTTGAAACCTCTTGTCTGATTGAGGTGTTCATCAAATTAAAGGGAACTATTTGAGGCTATGATTGTTTCCTGGCATCATGTAATAACGACGGAAGAACTTAAAACTATCGTCAGCTCAATGAAACACCAATGTGAAGCTGTAATAAAAAATAAAGGTTACCCTACTAAGTACTGAAAACTCACTGTATTTACCAGTATCTAATATATATTGATAACTATTGCAATTTAACTTTTTTGTATTGCAAATATTTGAATTTTTTTATATTGAATTCAGTATTATATTCTCTTTAAAATGATATATATGACTTTGCAATGTGTGTGTATATATGTGTGTGTGTAAATATGTGTGTGTATATATATTTGTGTATGTATATATATGTGTGTGTGTATATATATGTGTGTGTGTATATATGTGTGTGTGCATATATATGTGTGTGTGCATATATATGTGTGTGTATATATATGTGTGTGTGTGTATGTGTATATATGTGTGTGTGTATATCTATCTATACTTAAACTTAAGCATCAGCACTTAAATCAAAAACTAGTTAGGAAGTAATCTCGATAATTAAAGTAATAAAACAATATGTCAGAAATCATTCTTGTACTAATGAGTAAAAATATATATACCATCCATAAAAATAAGTAGACAAAACATTGTAAAATTAGAAAAATGAATAAAAATATTCATATTTAACTATAAAAGAAAAATGTTATATACTGTAGAAAATTTTGAAAAAAAGAAAATCAAACAAAAAAATAAAAATTGACAACTACCAAAATAATAAAATTATTAAATCAACATTATAACTTAAATGCAATAAAACTAATGCATATACTAGAATATATCAATAATCTTAAATATAATAAAGAAATACCGAAACTAGAAAAATAAACGATAGAATAAGAAAAATAGACAAAATGGATACTTCTGTGAGATTTATAAGCCTTAAAGCATAAATGCAAGAAATATGCAAATCATGTCATGTATATATATATACACACACATGAGTTTTTATTTTTAAGATTAAAAAACTGATAAATTTTACTATAAATCAGCATTTTACATCAATTTCATCATTTACATTTTTTTATTTGTTTTTTTTTAATTTAAATATTTCTTTATTTTATGAAAATTGAACTTTTACATCAATGTTCTGTAAACAATATAAGGTAAATTTAAATCAAAATATTCTTTGTTTTAAAAAGTCATGCATATTTATTTTAGTAATTTTGGTTGTATTTAGCTACCTCTTCCAAAGACATATGACTAACTTATGTATTAAAAGTAAATTGCCATCAAATTGGCTACTTAGAATAACAATTTTTCATAGTGCTTCATATTTAATAGAAAACAATGCACAAAACATTATGGGCTAGTGGAGATTATAATTTTTGGCAATGGAATCTAATTTGTCCACAGTATTATTCAACTACTGTAATTCGATATGTGGAAAGCAATTTTTTTTTTAAATTTAAGTGCTGTGCTAGCTATAAGAAATGTATTAACTCTGTAGTATTAATACAAAACAGTCTCTTATTTTAAATATATTTAATGTGGCTTGTTTTCTAATTTTGAGACATCTGATAAATTTTTATGATATTTAAATAAAAATAAGTCGAACATATACGAATAGTTAAAATGTTTGCTTGGGAAAAATTGAAAATTAACAAAGCTTTTATTTTAGTTTTGATGTGATAGCAAAGACATTCCGTTTATATCGTGTTGTATGCTTTATTTTTAAGCTTTTTTAAAAAAATTCTTGAAAGAATATATTAAGTCCACTGGAAAATTCTGTCTGTTTCTAAAGTTAAAGAAAATAAATTTTTTTATACATTTAATAATATTTATTGTACAATATAATTCGGATTAATCTAGAAACATTTCAGATGGGTGCCTTGGAAGTTAAGTTAGAAAAATTTGCTTAATCAAATGATCACATACACATCTATGTTTGCTTGAAACAAAAACAAACTCCTTTTGGATCAGGTGATAACTTGTGATGAAAATTGGATTATTTTCAAATATATTGTAAGGAAAAGAGAGCATACTTGCTACATGTATTATCAGTACCCTCCACCTCTAAATCAAGATTGAGTCTGAATATGAGAATGTTGTGCATATGGTGGAATGTCCAAGAACTAATACATTTGGGGCTTTTGAAACCTACATCTAAAAGTTCAATTTGGAGAGATTCTGTAATCAAATGGATGATTTAAACAAAGCATTGAAGGAAAAGAGGCCAGCAATGTACAATATGAAGCACATTATATTGCATCATGATAATGTCAAACCACATGGTGCTTTTGCGATTTGTCAAAAAAAATCACAGAGCTGGGCTGGGAATATCTGTCACATCCACCATACTCCTTGGACCTAGCATAGAAGGGGGGGTGCCGGTTGAGGTGTCGTCCTCGTCACATGACTGAGGTTCAAAATTACGAGGTCCGTTGCCAATAGCCCTCGTGTTTCTTCTAGTGCGATGTTAATAAAAAACTAAACCTCGGACCTAGCACTCTCTAATTATCACTTATTTATCTCCCTGTAAAATTTCTGAAAGGAAAAAAAAAATAAATTCAAAACTGAAGCATATGTCAACCTAGTACTACTTGAGTTTTTCACCTCTAAAACAAGGCATTTTTCAAAAATGGTATTTACAAATTACCATATAGCTAGCAAGAGTTAATAACTAATGATGGAAAATTTATTGTACAATAATTATTATTAAATATGTGAAAAAAGGCATTTTCTTTCACTTAACAAATGGACAGAACTTTCCGGTAGACCTGATATATAGATAAATTATATTTTATATTTATGCATAGATTTTCATATATTTTTTCATATTTAGTTTGATATCTTATTTATTCATGTACTATATGTTTTAGGTGATTCAGCTTATACTCTTATGCATCCACTAAACTGCAACAACTTTCATTCTATGTATACATATGACTTTCCTCCTTTGGTTGAGTAAGTTTGATTTTTATTGTAATTTCTAACTGTCGAAAATGTAAGATTGAAATGTACTATTATTTAAAAGAGAAGAAACTATAAGTTTACCTTGGATTAAAAAGAAAATTACTGCCAGTTTCTGTTGACAAACCTGTGAAGTAAACTAGAAAAGTCTCTTCTCCATCTTTCATGTATAGTAATATTGATTAAGTGAAAAGTGGGCAAGATGATGGAATTGGAATATAAGTATCATTGGAATGCGTGGCAACAGAATCACTTCTTCTGTAAACTTTCCAGTCAAAATGTTTGCTTCAAAAATATTTCTGGTGATCTTTTGGATGACCAAACGTGTACCATTGTATAATTAAGAGGGATTCAAATTATGCAAAAGAATAATAGGTGAACCACTCTTCAACCGAAGATTATGTGGTGGCATTCCGAGCATATCCAGAGAATTTAAAAATTTAATTGTAAAATTTACACTTTCGTTTTCATCAACAACAGTGTCAATTGATTTGAAAGACACCAGATTACTTGGCAACAATTGTTGTATCTGGAAGTTAATTTCGTCAACATCAACATTTTTGCTGTCAAAATAGCTCAATTACTGAACCAGTTATGATTCAAGTGATTATTCTGTATGTCTGGGAAGATGCTATCAATTGATTCATTTTTTGCCTGACTAAGAGTACAGAAATTTTCTGGCAATTTAATGTATTGCTCATTTGGTTGCAATTCTATTCTACTATTTCCAATATCTAGCAATTGTTCGGAAAACATTTGTGCTGATGATCATTTTGCATTTGTATGTACATGTTTATGGTCAGTTGAAATGTCTCAACAATTCGCCATAAGATCAATTGTTTTAAATATGTGTTAATCTCATCGGCGAAAGTAGAGTCAGGAATGACTGGTAAGGGCTGTCGGAAATCACCAGATAATAGTAGGACCGCACCACCGAAAAGTTTATCGGTGCCTTTCAAATTTTGCATGGTTCTGTGCAATGTTTCATGTGAATGCTTGTGAGCCATAGTGCATGTATCCCAGATTATGATTGAACTTTTTCACTACACTCCAGTTATCCCACTATTCTTTTTAATGTTACTATTGCTTTGGGTTTGTTATGAATGTCTAATGGCAGCTTGAATGCTGAATGGGCCATTCACCTGCCATCTAGCAAAGTGGCAGCAATGCCTGACGATCAGGTGATGGCATACCATAATGATTAAGTGGTAAATTTGAAATTAAAATACATAACTCCTCAATCAACACTAATGCTTCATTATACATCTCTCGCATGTAATCTATGTTTGGGCATTGGTTTGTTTTTCTAATTCAATACAATATGTCTTCAGTCATATAATTTTTGTATTTTTCCCACAAAGTCAATGCTTGTGATGGACAACACATCGGCGAAATAATTGCAAACATTTGACGAATGTTATTCAGTGTTGATGTCAACACTGCATCGGCAAGTTTCAAGTCCCAATGGTTGTCGTCTTCCAGCAATTGCAACTCGCGACATGCATCTTGATATGTATTAAATACTCAACCATTAACTGTTTGCAAAAATTTGAAAGACATTGGTCCGGGAACATTAACCATCAACAAACATAAATAGAAGCATTAATGTTGTTTTGGATGAACTGTGTTAAGTTGTCCCAATATCTCGGCTTTAATATGCCTATAATTGAAGGATGTGGTTTTCGTTGTTTCCATGGCTCCCATTTTTTACTTGATTTTTTCTATGTATGATAGCGTGGAACATCAGTGCATAGTAATGTTTTTGCGAATTGGCCGAAAATCAAAATTAATTAAAATTATTTTTTTCGTTTATCTCAGTGGCAGCCTCGTTCATAATTTTATGTGCCACATTACTGGAAACATTCACCAACTTTTTTTTCAAGCTTAGATGGAATGTTCAAATTCATAACTAAACACAGCATTTTTGCAGCAGTATGTCCCTTTCCAATAATACTCAAGCCAAAAACAAATGCAAGGTTGATGTTGTGCATTTTGTTCACTTTTGGAGATGTACAAAAGATGATCTAATATTCACAGTTTGGGCATTTTAGTAGCAAATTAAATGCTAAGCCAAATACTGATTGTTCGAAGAGCTTTATACCATTTTGAAAACACGCAGGACAATTACATGAGGAAATAAAATCATTTAAAATTTTAAAATTAATTACTATGTTATGATCTTTATTTTCTAAATTATAAATTCCTTTTGAATGTGACTGAAGTTGTGATTCAATTACTGTTGTTGTAACACATCTATCAGTGTTCTTCTCATCCACATTCTTGGTTTAACGGTTTCCCTTAAACTTATATTTCCGAACAGAACTTTGATTTTTCCTATTAGCCATGAGTTTTATCAAAACACTAATGCTAATAAAATCAAAAATATCTAACTAAAATTAAAATTATCAAAATTGATCACATTTGAAATTAGTACTATCGTAACACAGTTTAAGCTTTGTAAACACAATATTGTTGTCAAACGTTTTGAAGAAATTGGGTCTTGCCAATCAACAGATCCTAAAAGCACAAATTAAATGAATAATTAGCAATAAAAATATTTTGATTATATATTGAGATAAAAACTATCTTATCTCTCAAGTTGGACCAAACTGAACACAATGTGCAAAATTTTATTAAAATTGGTTCATTAGTTTAGGAGTTCATCACGGACAAACAACGTGACACAAAATTTTTATATTTAAAGATATATATATTTAAAAGGTTAAAAAAAGTGTAATCCCTTAACGTCAGTCAAGGGTTTACTTTTTTTTATTATTAAAAACTTGGCAAGAGATCGTAAGTTTTTTTAAATACAGATGTTTTTGAAAGAAGTTAATTATTGAGAATTATATTTTATCCAAAAATTAAATGAAATTTTATCCTTACCTCAAATAATTAATTCAAAAGAGCTTTACTGCAGCATTCCATTGAAAAAGTTATTAATACACTGTATAACAAACAAAAAAATCCGATGCACTAAGAAGAGTTACCCAATTGTAATGAAATTTCATATGTAAAGGCATGTAGACTAAACATGCAAATGATTAAATTTGATGTCCAATGAATGAGTAGCTGGAGCTACAGCGCATCGGAACTGCGCACTCAGCAGGTGTATATAAGAAGTGTTTCTCAATCTGATGGTCAAATTTTCTGTTGCATTGCCATTTAGGATATGTTTCAACGACTGAAAAAATGCCTCGTCGCAGGATTCGAGCTCATTACAAGCAACTGTCAGAGTTTGAAAGAAGTCATATCATTGGATTGAAAGAGGCAGGTTGGACAAATCGGAGAATTGCTCGTCATATGGATTGAAGCAATGCAGCAATTAGAAGACGCTGGCAAGAATGGGTGGACAATGGTGGCAGATTTCTGCGTCGTGATGGTAGCGGTCAACCTAGAGCCACAGCGGATCGGGAGGACAGAGTGATTGTCAGATCAGCTGTCACAGCACCTGATTGATTGTTATCAACCATCAGACGTGCGACCCGCTCACAAGTGTCCACCATGACCATCCACAGGCAGCTGATAGAGCAAAATCTAGACACGTGCAGACTGCTACTCCATGCTGTCACTCTTGTCTTCACACTGTTGAGTCAGATTACAATGATGCTTGGCTCGATCAAGTTGGAATGATGCTGACTAGGGACATAGAGCATTTAGCGACGAATCCCGCTTCCAACTGTGTCCTGACGATCATCGAAGACATGTCTGGAGACGCCCAAGGCAGCGTGCCAATCCTGTCACTATTGTATGCCACACAGGCCTTCAACCAGGAGTTATGGTCTGGGATGCTATTTCTCTTTATAGCCTGACCCCTTTGGTTGTCATTTGAGGCACACTTATAGCACAGCATTACGTCGACGACATTCTGAGACCTGTTTTGTTACTATTTCTTTTGCAGTACCCTGGCCTTATGTTTCAACAACATAATGCCAGACCACATACAGCATGTGTTGCAAACACTTTCTTGGGCATGCAGATCTCTCTCCAATCGAGCATGTCTGGGATATGATGGGAAGGAGACTGCATCTACCAAGGAATGTGGATCACCTAGCCCGACAATTGCAGCAAATTTGGAGAGAAATACTGCAGGAGACCATCAGGGAGCTTTATCATTCTATGCCACATCAAGTGGCAGCTTGCATCCAGGCTAGAGGTGGGTCAACACCTTATTGAGATCGTTACTTTGTAACTATGTTACTCTGAAATAAATCATTCAATTTTTCTGAAATTTTAATCATTTTCTATTCTGTTCTTAATTTTCCTATCCACCAATTTTTGTCTCCTTCGGACAACTCTTACTTGGTGCGTTTTTGTTATAGAGTGTAATTAACAGTGGTTTACTACAAATGAAACATTTGATATACAAATTTTCTTATATCCTTTTTTCCCTTTTTAGCAGATAACAGTATCAGTGAGTCAAAGAAAAAATGCCAACAGTATAGTATAGATTATTTGAAGTATGGTTTTTTTTTCATCATCAGGAAATAGTACTTTATCTACGTGTCCTCTATGTAATAAAACTATGTCAAATGATTCAGTGAAATCTTCCAAGCTTAAGTAATATTAAATAAAAATTCATAGTGACAAAAAAGATATGGATTTAAGGTCTTTTCAAATAGTCAAAGAAAAATATTTGAAAACACCCTCACTGCAACAACTCATAGAGACAACAACTAAGCGAGATGATGATGGACTGCTTGCTTCTTACAACATTTCTTTATTGATTGCAAAGTCCGGAAATCCATACACTATTAGTGAAGAACTTATTTTACCAGATGTAAGTAAAGTAATACACACTGTGTTGCTCAAACCAGCTTTCGACATTATAAAAAGAATTCCTCTGAGTAATAATACAATACTAAGAAGGAGTGACAAAATGGCTCAGTGCATAGAAAATTCTTTATGTGAGTACTTAAAAACATCTGAGTTTTTATACACTTTGATGAGTCCACTTTACCATGAAATAAAGCTTTATTTTTATCTTATGTAAGATTTGTAAAAGAAAAAGAAAAACTTGACAAGAAATGTTATTTGCTATCAATACGAAAGGTGAAATGTTATTTGTAAAAGAAAAAAAAACTTGATAAGAATTGTTATTTGCTACTGATATGAAAGGTGAAACGTTATTTACTAATTTAAAAAGATGTTTCGATGCAAAAGCTATACCTTTGACTAATATCATTTTTGTTGCTACTGACGGTGCTCCGGAAATAGTAGGAAGATAGCAAGGCTTTCTGGCATACTTAAAACAAACTGTACCGAATGTATTTTCAGTACATTGTGTAATTCATTGATATCATTTAGTTGCAAAAAAATCATAGGGAATGTTTGTATAGATCACTAGATTCTCTGTCATTAGAGAATCTCTCTAATTTTCTCTGTCATTAGAGCAGTTAATAAAATCGAAAGGAATGCCTTCAATGAGAGATTATTTGTTAAACATTGTTTGGAAAATGATGAAGACTAAAATCGTTTACTTCACGTAGAAGTAAGTTGGTTATTTATAAGTGCATGTTTAAATCGATTATATGCGCTCTTTGATTTAGTGTTGGAATTCTTGGAAAGCAAAGACAATGATTTGTGACACAATTTAATTCACTCAAAAAATGATATATTACCCTATATTACTGATATCTTAGCCAAATTGAACGATATTAATTTGAAACTGCAAAGTGACCAATTAAATTTAATCAAAACTTAAAGCGTAGTATCTGTATTTATTGCAAAACTTTTTCTGTACAAACTAAACTTGGGAAGAAGAGAATGTTCTCAGTTTCCAAATCTTTCGAAATTACAAAATAGACATGAAGTTTTGCTTGCTTACTGGCAACACCTAATGGTTCTTCATGCAGACCTGAACTAAAGATTTGAACACTTGGATATTCCTGACTGGGTGTTGAATCCTTTTGCGCATGGACTAACTCAGATCCCAAATACATATCCATACTAATACAGGACCAGTTTATTTAAATATCCACAAATGAGAAACTTAAACCAATGTTTGAACAAAATTACCACAAATTCTATTACAAAAACAGATCCCAATTTTATATCCTGCATTATGGATTAGTGTACAGAAGTTGTTGACTGCTTTCCTGTCTTCCTATTTGGTATAACGCGGAGTCAGTGCCGTTATGAACCTCACAAAAAAAAAGAAACTGGCTAGAAATTAGTGCTTGTGGGGATTAGCAGTTGCTACTCACAAACATTGAGCCAGACATAAATACACTCATCATATCTCATCAAGTTCATCCAAGTCATTATTATTATTTAAAATTTCATTTTAAACAAAAGTTATAGTTTCAATAAGTACTTCTTCAACAAAAAGTTTTTTTAAATACACAATTTTCATACTATGTATTTATGTAGCTTTTTCATTTGGGGGTTCATGGGTAAGTTTTGACTATAAAAAGGGGTCCATGGATCAAAAAGTTTGGGAACCACTGATCTAAATGAAATAAATGAGAATTTGATTAAATAATATTTTCTGAGTTTCTTTTCATTTGGCAAAATCTTATTATTATAATTTAACAATTAAATCAATTTTGTCACTTTAAATAAAAAATTGAATTTTAAATTTTTTGATAAAAGTAACATGTGATATATTTTTACAAATAATGAAACAAGGAATTGGTTTCTGAAAAATAGATGAAGCAACATTTTTTTTTTAAGTTTTAAATGGAATCAGAAGATGTGAATATTCTTGATATGCCTGCAGTGGATCATCAGTAGAATCATGAACATTTTACTCACTTGTATCATTATCCTGTAGAATTACATTTCATAACTTTTTTATTTCCCATATCCTTAGTTGAACTTCTCATTTATAAATAACCTCTAATAATTCAAGATTTTGGATGAGATTTTTGAGAGTCCTCTAATTCCTCTATAAATCTTAAATCAATTAAGTTTAACATGTTGAAAAGAGAAAATCAGGAGTTATCTACTTCGTGTACAAAAATTGCAAGAAAGGGGATGTACTTTAAAGATTCCTGTGTAAAATCACTAAACTAGGGGGGGGGGAATGTAAAAATGGATCAATAAAACAATGCTCTCTTTTTTAATGTTTTCTATCATTTGCAATATTTATTTTCTTATCCAACTGTCATGTATCTTCAGAGCTATGCTTATCATGAATTGGGAACTGCTACTTTAGATTGTTGTGTTCATTTACTATTTTCATTAGTTCAAATTAATTTTTTGCTTCAGTTTTATTTGCATTATGGTTTGTAATATATTTTGGCAATTTATTTTTGTTTTATCTTTAATATGACTTTTATTAGATTGATTTTAGTGAGACATAAAATAAATTATTTAATTTACAGTTGAAATAAATTATTTAATATGGAAGTAAGTGTTCAATAAAAAAAAAAGGAATTTAGATTTCAGATTTTGTTACTTCTGATGCTAAAATTGATTAAAATAAAGGTGAAAATTTAAATGAACAGATAAACAATGTAATTATATAATAGCTTCTCATCAGTTTAAGTTGTATGCAAGGCAGAGGAAATTTGAAATACTTCTATATAAGGGTTTTTATTATTATTATTATTACTTAATTTTGAGTGTCAGAATGGGTGCAAGGATGGAAAGATGCTTTTTAATCAAATCTTGAATCAGGTAGGAGGGGGATGCTTATGTGTGTCAAAAGAACACAAAGAAAGGTGTCCGAAAATTTAAATTGCAGGAAGCTAAAAGAGGAGGTTCTGATTAGGAAAGGAAGCAGTAATGAGGATTGGATCATTAAATTTCATGATATGCAAATTTATTCCATGCCGCTAAATGTATTATGTTCATTCCTGAATTAGCATATTGTAGCTAAAAAAAATTTTATTTTACTAATGATATATTTTACTACCTTTTTAAGAATTTTTGATTGAAAGTATAATAAGCTTGTGTAATTATTCTTCTCTTTTTTTAGAAGTAGTTATACTGAAATTCCATCAGCTGGTATAAAATCAGAAGTAATTGATAACAGTGGTAGTCAAATAAAGAAACTCTTAAATGAAACTGGAAATGTTGAACCTACTGTTATTATTCCTCTCTCAAGACTTCAAACACAAAATATCAAGTAAATAAACTATAATAATTAATGCTGTTTTTTTTTTATTATTATTTTTTTGTGTTAAATAGCTAAGTTATGTTATTACATAAGAATTGAGATTAGTGTACTTTAAAAATTTTCTTTTAAATTTGTTGCATTATTTACTGTATGATTCGTGTTTAATTGTATGCAACTTGATCATACATAAAAAAAAAAAAAACTTTAAATTTTAGAATAAATCATTTTACTTTATATATTTTTATTTCTCTTTTGTTGGAATTAATATTTTTAATTATAAATAATTTGAGCACACAATTCATATATATATTAATATCAATGTAGCTGGAATCCATATATATGTAATTTTAAAGTAAACAATTATGCAAATATTCTATATACAGTAGTACCTCTTGTAAAGGACAATTCTATTAGTTCTGGTCCCTTTGAATAGTACATGTGCTTCACTTTTATTAAAGGACATCTTTATGTTTGGGACAAAATCTCGGTCCTGTAGGTATCCCTTATTGGGAGGTACTACTGTAGTTTGAATTTTGTAATAGTATATATATTATGTTTATATTTCAAAATTATTCTTAAATTTTTATTTGATTCATTAAATTTGTCATCTTGTTTTACTCATTAAAATGTTTCTGAAATGAATCTGGGAAATATATTTGTATAGCTTCCAAATAATTTTAAATAGTATAGCTCTTTTCAATTGTCTTGGATTTTTCGCCTAAAAATGTAAGCTATGTTTTTTACACTTTTGTTGTTAATTGATTGTAATATTCATGGAACCCAATTTTTTTAAAAGTGAATCTTTTCTGTGTGCTTCCTATAATTTTTAAATTGTCATTTTTGACGTTTTACTACCCACTGACATTGCCTTTACTCAAAACATCATTACCTTTCAATTGAATAACAAATAAAATTAACAAATGTTTTTTTTCTGTGTACTGCATAATTATTAAAGGCAAAAATCATATTATTAATGAAAATAATATTTTTATTGCTGTTTCCATTTTAATTATGAATGTCTTGTAAGTTATAAGACATAAGTAATTTAGAGCAACTTAGAGAAAAAATAAATTGGATAAAGAACATGATTTAAATCCAATGAAAAGTTATAATAAATTCTTCAAAATCTATAACATAATTCTCTGTTAATTTTATTTTCCTTTTTTCAATGAAAATTATCTTTTTAGTTTTAATACAGCTAAATCTTAATAAAGTTGGATGTTGGGAAAAAAGAGGAGTGAAGCAAAAAGATTGTTATATGAGTTATATTGCTATGTGCTTATTTTGAATATGCATTAAGATATTAAATTAATATTTCTCTAGCTCTTTTTTTGAGAATGAAATTTTAGCTAGCTCTAAATGTGACAGCAACATTTTTTCGATTTGTAAAACTATTCTTACTTTGTTCATTATTGCACATTACTGTAACTTTAGATACATGTGTATATTCAAGGAGATACAATGCTTAATTAACAGTTCCATGTTAAGCATTAAACTTCATGGAAGAAAAATAAGCATTAGGAAGTGGTTGAGTCAGTGGGATATCTGGGGGGAATGCAAAGGGACATTGCACCCCATGAGACTTTTTCTGGATATTGAAATATTTCAGGATAATTCTGTTATATTATTACAGATGTTCTAAATTTTAAACATAAGAATTTTAACATAGCCAATTTCTGAATAAAAAAAATAGAAAAGTCTTTACTGTCTCTGAAAGAGTGTCTCTGGGGCACTGTTTGTAGACAAAGTTAGGAAAGGGTGCATCCCTATAGAAAATGCAACCCCCAAAATTGTAAATTTTGTTCTCAGTAGTAATTTAATTATTTTTCTTAATAATCTTCATTTTCGTAACTTTTGCAATTTGATTAAACTATATCAAAAGTTGAACAGTTATAAATAATGGAAACAAGACTGATATAATGTATTATTTACTTTTTATCATGTGTAATTATAAATTACAAAATTGCTTCTTTCACTGCAGGGATGATATGCACCTCCCAGAATTAATTTCTGGTACACTACTGCTTAGAGTATATACTCATTTTATTCTACTCAGTAACCTTTCATCTGAACAAGAATATGTGTCATTAAAAAAAATTTGCACATATTTCTTAAATCTTCATTGCATCAGTTTTTCATGGGAAAAAATAAGGAATAATATTTTAAAATTTCAATTAAATTGCTATTGAAACAATAACATGACTTTTTAAAAAACAGTAAGCAGAATATTTTTATTCATGATATAAAGTTCAAATTCTCTCTCTCTTTTTATTGGAATTCAGAATTTCAAATCTTATAAATAATTATTCATTCATCTTAAGCCATAGTGGTTTTTCTGAGAAAGGGTATGTACAAAAGTTGAAAAAATAGGCATTTAGTTTTGTGTCAGGGCATAATTCAAAAAATAGGGAAAAATGTATCACATTTGTGTAAAAGTAATATTTATTTTATTAAATAAAAATTTCAGTCATGTTTAAATTTATAACTTTACGTAAATTGATGTGTTCATTTTGTATAAAAGAAATACACTTGTAGATATAAATCTAATGGTTGCTTTAATAAATTTTAATTAGTAAAATTTGTATTAATCTTACAGATGCTTGTACTTTTTAAAAACATTAAAATGTTTTAATTCTCTGATATATAAGTTCTATAAGAACAAATTATTTCTCTGAATAATTTATTTATTGTGCAACTATCAGTTTATTCTTTAAAATTTCTTTTCAAACATTTTGATTATATATGAATGAAATAGGTTACCAAATGTGATACTTGTTCCTATAAATTGATGAATTGGTTCTGTTTTCAAAATCAAATCTATTGAATTTATTTCCAAATCCCTTGGGATCAGTACTTTAGAGAACATTTTCTTTGAATTGTTTTGTTTGTAGTAAGAAACAATAGTTATTACTACTACTCAATAAAAAAAACAAAAAAAAAAACAGATAAAATCTAATCAATTTATTCAATTCCTTGAATAATTAATAATTAAAATGATAATATCTACTTTTCTTGCAGATTTTCTCTCTGAATAGTAGATTTTTAATAACAGGATTCAAATCATGTAAACACACTTTAAATATTTTCTTACTGTTTAACATCAGTAGCACTCCTATAACTCGTAATGCATTTAGCTCTTTTCTTATATATTTATGCCATTCCTTATATAATAATACACATTTGAATTACCACAGTTCCTATTGTATCAAACATTGTAGTAAAGCAGGCCCTGAGGTTATTTAAAGGGAAATCTGCATGAAAACCAGTTTATAAGTTCCGAGTTATTTACAATGAAATAAGTGATGAATAATGCAGTGTATTACTAGTATAATTAATGGAATAATTGTTTGAAATAAACTAAATAAATGTCTTAAAGCTTCATTTTAGAATCAGTAACATTTTACCTGTGTAGCATTTTTGTAATAAAAAATAACTTTTAAAATTTATCTTTTAGTTATTTTGGTGTTTACTCTATATAAAGGATTGTATAAAGTATTTTAAATTCATGAGTGTTGTAAAATGTAAATAATATAATTTTAAATTATTCTTGACATGCATTTTAAGGAATTTATCAGTTTTTTTTTTTTTTTTATATATAGATGTATGTTTTACCATAATTAAATTCAATTTAGAAGTGCTGAATTTCATTAATATTTATTTATTATTTAGAAAAGAGGTAAGAGATAAGCATGAGACTCATTTACACATGATTATTCCAAAGAACAATATGTGTTGTTTAACAACATGTAACCCATCAAAAACAAATGCAGATGCCACAAATTTGCTGATTGCCTTATGGAACCTGGTGAAAAATAAAAAAACATGTTACCGTAAAAACTTTACATCTTTTCTAAAATCCTATTTACAGGTAATTCATAATTATTTAATGTAGTACATTAAATGTTTTTGTTGTATTTCCTATCAATGTTTAAAATTTTATTATTTTAAGAGGATTGTAGTTCAAAAATTTTTTCAATTCCTCTTAACTGCCTTGTAAGAAAAGTTATGGATTATTTTATAAGTAGAAGTTTCTTATTATTTTATTCAAATAATATAGTTTGGAATCACTATATATTTTATAACAAAAATATTGTTTACATGGATGTATAACCACCGAAGTCAGAGGATTCTAGCTATTTTTCTTTGAAGTTAGGAGAGTGTTGAGATTTTTCAAGAATTAAAGCAGTTTTTATTCATTATATTGAATAACATTCTTTGTTTTCCAAGAAATTGTTATATCAGTCATACAGATTTGACAATGTATCATTGTTCATTCATTCAAACATTCAATTATGTTAATAGTTAACATTTTGCATAGTTGTTCTAATGTACAGATAGATGTATTGGTTATTTATAAGAACAGCTCATAAAATTAAATGTAAACTTTTAATATCTTGTAGATAAATATATAGAATAGATGTATTAAAAGAGATTCGAAATCTTATTTTTTCATTTCAGCTGACTTGATTTATTTTTAACAACAAACTACAACTTTAAAAAAAGTAAATGTATATCTGCCAAATCAAGGCATTTCTTATTTGTTCTGAATTATGTTTATATATATATATATATATATATATATATATTATACTCATATAAATGTAGAATGCTTTTTTTTTTTTTTTTTTTTTTTGTGCTCTTGTAAAGTTAGCTAACAAAAGGTATATTTCAGAATTAATAGGAAAGAATTATTTTTTCAGGGATGGGAGGTGGGGAGAAATTTATGCAGATTTCAAATTATGTACAATGTTTAATAGTTGTTCATAATATTTACAGTAAGCCAATTTCTGTAAAAGAATGTTTATTGCAAAATAGAACCATAATTTCAAAACCTTTTTATTTCCTTAAATTACATTTTTTGCTTTTACTTTGCAATAATTTTTTGTCACAAATACCCTTTCAAGATGGCAAATCAATACGACAGATCATTTTCTCAATCAACTCCATTTTCTCTAATATGTGTCAGAATCTTGGAACATTTTAAAAACTAATATTTTAGGCACAAGAGGGCATTATATGTACACTAGAATTTGAGATACATGTAAATTTGCCACATTCTACTGAAAATGAGACAAATGTGACTCGCATGTCTGAGGATTTTGATTACTTAAACATTGTATAAAAAGAGCATATTCTTGATTCTTAAGCCTCCTGACAGTTCTTTAAATAATCATGTTTTATTTGTTGATGGTGGTGGAGTTTTAATAGAGCTTTGGATATTTGTTTGTACTGTCCGGTTTCTAATCACACCCATAGAATAGAAAGTCCCAATGTAGCTCATCCATGTCATAAGAAGTTACTAAAATGGGTACCCGGTGTCTGGAGGTAAAACCAGGCATCCTACCCTTGGGCATTATATCAGGAGACTGGTTCTCAGGGGCTTTCCATCTTAAGATAGGTACAAACATAATGACCCCAAGGCACTCTAGTGATCTTTTTCTTTCCCATAGGGTTAATTGTCTTTGATAAACATGGGTGAAGTGTCCCTGGGATATCCTAGCAATCTTTCCCTATTTTCGACCCTTATTCTGTCCACAAATTTTTATCTTTTTTTAAAAAAATTTCAGTGGTCTAGATTAAAACTTTATCTTGTTTGGTGCAGCATGGCCACATTTGGCTCTTGCGCCATTAAAACACTATCACTCGCTAGTTTCTAATTGAGAATTAGGCCTTGTATATTTGAAAATTTTCTGTTTTGACCTAGCCTAGCTTGACCTTTCATGATCTGGTAGATTTAGAAAGTTGTGTCTGTGTGCGAGTTGATACAGTGATATGTGTTTTTAGCAAAAACAAACTTAGATGTATACCTTTGACGATGTACGAACCAAAATATACGCATACTTCTAAATAAAAAGTATTTAATTAAACAAATGAAAACCTTAAGTATATATTGTATTTAAATAAAAAAAATATTTTATAATATACAGTTATCGTGCGATAATCCAACAAATATTGGAGTGGATCACCGAAAATGCCAAATAACTCGGAAATCTCTAAAAATAATGCATATATGCAGCTAAGGCTATGTATTATTGTGTAAAATTTCATAGAATACTTGCAAATAAAATGTCAAACACGCAAAATGATGCATTCGACAAAAAAAAAATTCTGTTTTGTATTGGTAGTTTACACTAATCCTTTGAATTGGGAAGTAAGAAATAAATTTTTTATGACTTACCAACCTGTGTAAAAATGCTGGATTGCTGCCTGGATTAGGATGGCAAAGTGCTATATTAAAGCAAGGGCAAAGCACTAAAGAACTGTATTGACCCCTCTCCCCCCTGTTCATATGCTATTTTAAATATGGCTTGCATTTGTCATTTTTGCTTTAATGTTTCATTTAACATAATGTTTTTTTATTTTTCTTTTGATTCAAATCTTTCATGACATAATTATTTTTAAAATCAATTTTAAACTGTATAAATTCATATGAAGAAGTTTTTTTTTTCTATCTTTTCTCCTTTATTTAACATATTTGTATGTAAAGATTAATTAAAAGCAGGCTTCATAATTGTGCATTATGCTAAATCTATTCTGTTTTGGATAATTTAATGGATTAGAGACTAAATAAAATTTAGTAAAGTGTTCCTGAATTGTAACATTTTCTTCTAAAATTTCAGAATTTTTCTAAAACATTTGCTGTTAGTGATCTGCAGAAAATGTTTGAAAACTTTGATGTATGTATTTCGAAGCATACTTTGAAGCAAGTTCTCAATACTTTTGGCGTCATTGACAATGAAGAGAATATAAATTATGATAAATTTTTGAAAGCTTTGAAATGGGAATCCATGTATTTAAATGCTTACAGTAAAAAAAGTATTTCTTTTTTAAGTATTCATATTACAATATAATTGAATTGATATATTAAGCATATGATATTAATAAATATTTTGTAGGAAAAGAAAATTTGTCCTTTATCACTCATAAATAAGTTTTAGAATTATATTTTAAATTTCTTTTTAAGCCTTCATCTTCGCATTGTTAAATAACAGATTCCTAACTCAAATCAGCAGTACTTAACTTGGAAAATGTTTCAACATTAATTGTTTTAATAATTCATTATTAATTTCACTCTCCTTTAGAATACAATGTATTTTTTATGATAATACTCATTTATTTCTAAATTAATCTATTGTAGAATAATATGTGTCTCATATCTTATTCCATATACTGTGATGTTAAATGGTTTTTAACTTTGTACTAAAATAAAAAAAATTGTGTATGTATATATATCTATGAAAATGAGACATTTTTCTATCTAAATCTGTTCTGATTTTAGTATATGTTATCTTTGATGTAAAAGAAAACAGCTGTAACCATTATAATTTTGTTTTCTATATGTAAATGCTTCAAAATTACATGTTTCCAACTTTTTTCTTTTGTATCAAGCTATAAAATTTCATTATAAATAGAAGAATTTTTTCTCCTATTCTTTTGAAGCTGAACATGTTTAAACTCTATTATTATGAAAGTTCACGAAATTACGAGGGTTAAAAAAGATTTTTTACGAACCAATTTTTTGTGTGACACAGTTATGATTTTGACCTAATAATATAATAAGCACCTCTATAAAGTAGATGTTTGAAAGAAATAGACTATAATTTATCAAACATATCTAATGCATCGAATAATTATTTTTTTCTTTAAATTTGATAATCATTACAAAGATCTTTAAATTCTTATATTAATTGAAGTATCAAAACATGTGGAATAAAAAGATAAAAATTGGTGTCTGTGTACTTTTTATTTATGACATAATTATTAAGTATGTAATACTTACATACAATTTTTTAAATAAAGGTAATATACTGGTATTCAAACATACGTTTGAAATAATTAAAAAAACACAATTAATTTTAAAAATAAATTCATTTATTAATGCTTTAACTTATTTATATTATTTAGTTATTAATTATCTACTTTTATTAAATTATATAAATGAAGAATTTATTCTCTAAAATTAGTTTCTTTATAAAATCTTCCCTGACTAGAGAATATATATAGTCAAATACAAATATTTTGTTCTTTAATTAGAATATGTTCATTTACTCTTTGGACGAACCATATGCTGTACATTGCACAAAAGTAAATTAGCTGTCATATACTGAGAAAGTGCTTATGTAATCAAAATTTTTCATGTAAATTTTTTTTGAATATTTAATTAGGCAGCTTTCAAGCTTTTGCATGAATTCATGAACACATTTGACTGATTAAATTATAAATTATTTTGATTGAAAATTTTATAAATTTTGATATAGGCCAAACAAATAACTTTTTAGTGAAGAAATAGGTTTATAAAGCCATTTATGAATTTTGTAATTATATATAATTATAGGTAGGACACTTTTTTTTTTCTTGATTGAATATGATAATATTAATAAAAATTCATCATATTACAAATTTATTTTTTTTGACAATTGTAAATGAAATTTATTTTTGATTTCTGCTGTGGTATTTACTCATTAAATCATGTCTTTGATAACTCTAGGTTCTAAATACTTGGATGATAAAAATAAAGTAAATCATTTTTGTGATATCTCTGCTGAATCTTTCAAAACAACAGCATCTGTCATTGGGGATCACAAATTTACAGGTAATATTTTATAAGTTAATTTAAAAAATGCTGTGTTTCAATTAATGTATTTTCCACTTTTAATTCCTTTTTAAATACGAACTATTTCAGGTGTATGGTTTTCTTTATTACAAAATTTTTAGTCCTAGATGAAAGTCTCAATTCAAATATTCATGAATTTCCATGTAATAAAATTGTTTGCTTCGAGAAAATTAATTCATTTTTCTTCATGAACTTCAACTAGACTAATGCATTAAAATGCAAGTATTTTATAATTGTTATAGTAATTTTGATACAATGCAAAGTGTTAAATGTTTCTTAGTGTTATATTTTTATGTATTCAACTATCAAGTAATATTTAAAATGTTATATTCAATAAATTTATTTATGTATTGTAACACTGTGATTTACCACTACCTTCCATGTAACTATTAAACAGTAGCCAGATAGCGCCACATGTTTTTTTTGGCGAGCAGGACGACTAGCCAGCGCAAGCGGAATCGAAGGCGAAAGATTTGGTAAGAACGATGTAGTCATGTTCGTGAATCTGTGTTTTATTTATGTATTTGTATCCTGTCCTGTGTTGTGGAACGTATCGAGCATTAAATAATATTTGTTCCTGAAACCATCCTGGCTATTCATTATTTCGTCCTGAAATAATCACGACATTGGAAGGATTACATTGGCGCCCGAACGTGGGGCCTGACTCGTCGGACATTTTTTTCCTTTGATAGGCTTACTACGTGTGTAGAAGTTCCTGTGTGTGTCGCCCCGACACTTATTTTGAAAGTGCTATGTAAAGTGCACTTTTGTTTTATTTGAAGAAATATCATCCGATAGTTAAAGTGAAAATTGCTTGATTTATATTTGAAGAAATATCATCCGATATTTAAAATGGAATAGAAGAAATATCATCCGATATTTAAATTGAAAGATTGTGGGATTTACATTTGAAGAACTATCATCCAATATTTAAAGTGAAATAGAAGAAATATCATCCGATATTTAAAGTGGAAGATTGCGTGATTTATATTTGAAAAAAAAAAAATATATATATATCATCCGATATTTAACGTAAAATAGAAGAAATATCACCCAAGATATTTTAAAATAAGAATTCGAATTCATCATCTTTTGTGTGAAGTACTCGATTTGTGTGGAAGAAATAACATCCGATATTTCTGTGCGTGAGTGAAAATCCTTGTTTGCAATAATCATACTTTGATTTATATAATGTTTCAAATCTAGTTATTTTAGATCTCGTTCCTTGAGTATATATATTGTTGGTTAATTGATTTTTTCTACACCAGCTTCTTAAAATTTTATTTTTGTGTTTTCACTAAAGTTATTTAAACTATATTGGTCTATCAATTGTAATAAAATTTAAATAAGCATATTTTAAATATTAGAAAGTATTATAGTATAATTTGGTTAGAATGATAAGAATGTCACTGTTTTTTGACACTGTTGCTTATAAATGAATGATTGTTAAGCATTCTGGCAACTGATTATTTATATTCTGATTATATGATGTGTAGAAATTAAGTGTTTTCAGAATATTATATTTCTTTTATCATAACAACTCATAATTTTTTGCATTTAGCTTTGTAAATGTTTTGTATAATAAGCAATTCTATATTCTTAGTATCACATGATATATAATTTCAACTGTTTCAACATGTAACTGTTTTCATGCTTTATTTTATACTTTATTGTACTCTTGAATTTCATGAAATTTTATTTAGGTTTTCTCAAAATCTATATATGTGGAATAATTTTGTTTATGTGCACTTCCATGTGAAATTTTCTATTAGTTATATTTCTGCTACAAGGAAGGTAGTTGTTTAATGAGTATTTAATTCTTAATTAGTTGATTGGGAAAACTAACTGAACTTATAATTTTAAGCTTTCATTTTAAAAAAAAGACTTGCATTTAGATAATTGTATTAGATAAAATGGCATTTCTCTCGAGAGGCAAGAAGATTGACCTTTACAACTTAGCAATAGAATTAAATGTTTCTGTTACTTCTGATGATAAAATCATCGACTTACATGACAAAATCACTACATGTACATTCTTTATGGATAATGAGCAGTTTGTCAAAGAAATGTTAGATAATATAATTAAAGATAGGAAAAAAAGAGAAAAAAAGTTAGAAAGGGAGAGGATTGAAAGGGAAAAAAAGTTAGAAAGGGAATTTGAACGAGAAAAATTAAGATTAGAAAAATTAATAATTGAGAACAATAGAAGAAAACAAAGAAAAATCCAAGAGTACTATGAAAAACGATTTCAGCCTCAGCAGGAAAAGTTTGAATCTGAATTGGAAGAGAGAGCACGAGTTAGAGCCTTTGAGCTAAAAAAACTGGAACTGGAATTAAGAGCTGCAGGTATACCACCCAGAAAATCCATGCAGTTATCTGATCAACCTGAGAAAAACAAAATTCATGATGTGGTGCCACATTTTAATCCTAAAGAAGAAATTCCCGATTCCAAAATTGATGAAGAGATTTTACTACCATCTAGTGAAGATTTTGCAATCAAAGAATTAATCAAAGTTAATTTGAAGGAATTCTGTACAGAACCACTTGCATTCCCACCAGTAATGGTCCATGAAGAAAATATTGAACCTGAAAACAGGATTGAAAATATTGAACAAGTTCCAAAAAGTCATATTCAGCGTGAACTGAAGGGAGATTGTTTTGGTGAAATGAATGAGAATCCTGAACTGAACAATAAGGCAGATCAGAATGTCACTTTTGCTAGATCTGAAATATCAAGTTCAGAGGAAGGAGATAATCAAGATAACACTTGTTATTCAAAAAGAAAAAAATGCTGTAAAGAAATGCATTCTTCTAAGAAAATTTGCTCAAAATATTTCGTAAACTTTCCTAAATCTGATGAAAGTGTAACTATCGATACTGACCAGGTATACGAGACTAATAAATGTGAAGATAATGAATTAAATTGTGAGAAAAAGAGAAATTCCTTTAAGAAAAAGCGTATCTTTTCTGATATATTCAGAAAAAAGTTTTCAGGAACTGAGAAGCGATATTCTATTACAGAGAAAGAGTGCACTGCCAAAGAAATTGCTGTGAAGAAACTACAATGTTATTTGGATGTGCCAAATAAATTCATCACCATGATGGACCATACTATTTTAGTTTGGCTTAAAAATAATGTAAATTTGAAACCAAAACTTATGAGTTGGGCAATGGCTTTACAGTCTTATAATTATATGGAAGTTCCTGGCAGTGGCAAGAGTCATAAACGTGCAGATACAAGTCTCACTCCATGGCCTGATTAGAGAAAATATATTTAAAATAATATACTTACAGACTTTGAGTATAGTCATTTACTCCTTTTTAAGTAACACTAACACAGAGACCCAATCTCCTGTAGTGCCTCTCAGGAGAAGAGGAAGACCTCGAAAGCAACCATTGCCTCCTCGAGGAACTGCTGGAGAGAATGCCATGCCTGACATTACACCACCTCGCCGAGACGGCTTTCGGAAGTGTAGGGGGAGGATGTAACACTGTGATTTACCACTACCTTCCATGTAACTATTAAACGGTAGCCAGATGGCGCCACATGTTTTTTTTGGCGAGCAGGACGACTAGCCAGCGCAAGCGGAATCGAAGGCGAAAGATTTGGTAAGAACGATGTAGTCATGTTCGTGAATCTGTGTTTTATTTATGTATTTGTATCCTGTCCTGTGTTGTGGAACGTATTGAGCATTAAATAATATTTGTGCCTGAAACCATTCTGGCTATTCATTATTTCGTCCTGAAATAATCTCGACATTGGAAGGATTACAGTATTAGATTAAAATTTATTGAAAATGAAAGTGTTTAATTTTGACTTTATCAAGGTTTTTGCATAAAATTTTGAAACAAATTTTTATGTGTGTGTACATATATAATGGCATGTATGTATTGCATTTTTATGATCTTTCATATAATAATTATCAGGAATGTTAAAAACTGTATATAAAGTTTATTTTTTGCTTAATCTTATGCATCATATTTACTATAGACTAAAGTAATAGAGATTAAGTTGCTGAATTAATTTAATAAAAAAATAAGGTTGACTTAAAAACCAGTACTTTGAAGTGGGGAATATTTTCGGTTCATTTTAAGTTCTAACAATGACTTCTAATATATATATTGTAATTAAATTATTCAACTTATCTATTTTATTTAAGGTCTTAAATTACATTTTTTTTTTAAATGTATATCAAAGATCAAATATATGAATCTTCTTGTATATAAGGAAAATATTTAAAATTAAATTTATTTTTCAATTTTCCTACAATTCGTTATTTTTTTCTACTTGAATT
Source organism: Nephila pilipes (assembly GCA_019974015.1). NCBI lineage: Eukaryota > Metazoa > Arthropoda > Arachnida > Araneae > Nephilidae > Nephila > Nephila pilipes. Next base: position 668,418 of record BMAW01097829.1, on the reverse strand, counting down.
TGTAATGCATATTAGCTGTTTATGTACAATTTGTAAAAAATATTTGGGTTTAATATTAATAATAAACCACACACACAAATATATTTTTTGTAAGAAAATTATAACAATGCTATATATTTCTGGAAAATAATCTTTAAATAGATGTATTTAAAAGAGTAATTACTCATGAACTTTTACCATAGATTTCTGTTATAACATAACTTATTGAGGACTTGTTAAAATAAAAATGCCACACATTGTCACTGTAAACTATTTTTAATGTTGGTCATTCGGTAAATTTATTGTAAGTTTTACAATGCATGAAAATGAGATAGAAAAATTCATTTCACAAAAAATGTTCTGTATAGAATACTTTTTTAAACTATCTTCTCTGCACTTCTTGCACAAAAAATATTTTAAGTTCTCAATATATATAATTATAAATTACAGAATAAATAAGTTTTTAGTTTATGTTATTGATTTCTTATTGCACCATGATGAAAATAAATAAGATTAAAATAGAATAAAGTTATATAGTGCTGTTAAGAAAAATTGTAAAACAAAAGTAATTAACAAATTCTTTTTTGATTATTAAAAAAACATGATTAAATATTCTTATTTGTTACTTTAATCTTGATTTGCATTGTAAATGAAAATCTGGCCAAAAAAAATATATGAAATTAATGTCAGACAAGCTATCATGCAATTTTATTAATTTATATTTATGAATATTTTTTTGTAGTTTAAACTATAAAATATATATTTTGCATATTATTTTAATACAGATATTTATCTAATTTATATATATATATAGTTGAAAATTATTTTTAATTGGATGGCAAATGAAATTTATACCTTTTTAAAAATGATGCAAATACTTTTATTTTGTAATTTATGTATTGTTTTAAACAAACTTATTGTATACTGAAAGATTTATTTATATCTCTTCTTATTTTACAACGTTTTTCTGAATTTCACTTGGTGTGTGTGTCATCAAATTTTCGTTAATTTAACCAACTTCCCATCAAGCTGGAGCTTTGAAATTTTGGGAATCATTCTTACTCCCCTAACAATGCAATATTTAGACATTTGTGACAAGTTTTAACTAGTATTTCAATAATTTTAATAAGTCAAAATATTCTTTCCCCTCGTCGCTTTTAGGATTGAGGAAAACATTTCTTTCCCCCTCTGAGAACACCCCATACGCCACATGAGGTATCTTAAATCTTTTCTACTCATAATCATTCGCAAGAAAGAAAGATTCCAATATTTGGCGACATGTCTTATCACAATTTTTTCTAAATTCTGGTTACCATTTTTTTAATAGAATGACTTACAAATTTTCAAATGCATGTTTTGATTTTATGAGTATTAGGAATTTTTTAATACGCTCACAAATGTCTCTTTTGAAGTAAATTTTAAAGTTAAAAATTATTATGTATTTCACTTGGTGTGTGTGTTATCAAATTTTCGATCGTTAATTTATCCAACTTTCTATCAAGCTAGAGTTCTGAAATTTTGGAAACTGTTCTACTTGCCTAACAATGCAATATTTAGTTATTGTGACCAGTTTTAACTAATATTTCAATAATTTTCTTTAATAAACTTTGCCACCATATAAAAACATTGGTTATTATTTCGAATTATTATTTATTATTTTTCAGTTTTTTCCAAAGTAGCTGGTATCCCAAGTTTACGTAATGATATAAGAAAGCCTAACCTGAAGAGTGTTGTAGATTTCAATGAGTATGGAGATGTGAAGAATGCTGCAAGTGTGATACAACCTAATATATTTGAAAAATATGGGATATATGAAAAAGATTTAGGAGTACTCAAATCACAGGAAGAGGTAATTTAAAATATTCTTTTTGTGACGATTTTGTTTAAAATATTTTTTTTTTCCCCCAAAAAATGTATTTCATCTAGAATATTTTAATCATTTAAAATAAACATGATTTTTCATTTTAAACACTATTAATTTTTATTTTAAAACATAATTAAAAATATATTGTCAGATTCTCTTATTTTGTTCACTGCAGTACTGGCAATTAAAATTGCTGCACCGGGAAGGAATGCAAATGACGAATATTTATTGGACACATACGTTATAGTGGGAAGAACAAGTGATTGAATTTTCAGGAAATTTTGAGGTATGGATCCTAAAAAATCAATACTCAGAGCATCATAACAGCACTTATTTGTTTGGACATAGAGTAGAGCAGAAATTGAATGGTTTATATGGGTGTAGCAGTTCATGTATCGTAGTGAGTGGTGCTGTGCCAATCACTCTTCCACCATTGATCAGACCTTTTCAATTGGCGAGATACCAGGAAAACATACTGGTTAGGACAATTGTCAAACATGTTTTGTTTCAAAGGTCCAGATAGCATATGGTCGTGTACTGCCCGGTCGAAAGTTTGGGTAGTGTTACAGTAACCTCAAAGATAGGACATAGCTACAAGTCCTAACACATCAGAAATGTAATGGTGGAAGTTCAAAGTGTCAGCAATGTGGACGAGAGGTGATTATAATGCATATTCAATGGTACTCCATACCATCACTCCAGGTGATGGGTTGATATGATGATGTCAAATGTAAGCTGTCAATGTACATTCTCCTAAGTGCAGCCATCATGATGCTGTATATAGAATCAGATTAGGTCTGAAAAGACAACATGGTGCCATTCCTGCATCCAAGTTTGTAGTTGGTCACACAATTGGAAGCGTGCCTGTCTGTGATGCAGCATTAATGGTAGCCAAAGCCATGATCGGCATGCTTCAATCTGTGGAGTTGCATTGTCTGAAATGTTTTCCTGAAAATGATTCTCATTTTTTTGACTCAGGGTTCATGATGTGACTGAACAATCCCATAAAGCTGTATGGATAACATATCTGTTTTCTCAGCTGTTACTGATGAGGAGCTTCCAAGATCCTGAATAGCTTACTTGTAGAGAGAGCCCTTCTGGAGTAATCAATTCCATATTCTGTCCAATATAATGGGATCTTGACCAAGTAGAAATACTGCAGTTTGAAAACCATAATCTTAGTAGACTGCAATTCCACCTCAATTTTGCATGAATGTATTCTAAAACTAATCGGCTATCATGCAAATTTCATATGTGTGGTATGTCATATTCCTGGTGTAGCAATTTTAATGGATATTAGTGTATTTTTTGTATGCAGAAAATGAGTAATGGAAAAAAGTTACTTTTATTCCTCTAAATATGACATTATTTACTTAATTTTATGTTACTTTTATCTCAGATACTAATACATTGTTTTTTTAAGACTATATTAGGGTTATAATTGAGTAGTAATAAAATACTTTATCAAGGCAAATGTAAAAAACATTTTGCTTATGTGAATTTATTACATGACTGCTACTTTTCTCCTTTATGACTCAACCATGAAATAGTTAAAAGCATTACTGTGAACTTGAAGATTAGATATTATATTGGGAAACAAATTTTCTGTGGGAGCATTTGGTAATCTTGATACACAATTGAGCGTCATAAAAAAGAAGCCATATCTTACAGAAAATATTTTCTAATTGCTTTATGTAAGAACTGCTTTGGACTAAATTAGTTAAAGTAGGACTTGGGAAAAAATATTAATAATTAGTTCACTCTCAAATCATGAATTAACTTTTACTTTTTTTTTAGTTATTTGCATTTTTTTAATTCAATATTTATTTTAAAAGTGTAAATTTTCGTTATTTTACTGTGCTACATTAAAAGCAATTATTAAAACAAATGTAAATTTCGTAAGAAAAGTTCGTCTCAAAAATTAAAATAAACTATTTAAGTAAATAAAATTAGTTAAATCATTTAAATTAAATTTGAAGGGGGGAAAGGAAATTATCTGAATGCATATGTTAGGGAAGACACAATTATGGCATTTTGACCTATAATTTATATTGATTATATCCAAATTTTAACTAACACATAATGATTTAATTTTTGTATTTCAGATTAAGACAATGCTTTTCAAAAGTGGAATATATTTAAATAATGGAACATTTGATATGATTTGGGATAGTGTTAATGAACAAGGAAAAGCCAATATTGGGGAAATATGGAATGTTCTAAAACATTTATGTTTATCAAAAAATAATTTATTTGTTTAATAGTGTAATAAAAAAAATTCTATCTTTTGTTAAACTTGCACATGATGTGTGATTATGTATATTTCAACTTTATTTAATAAATTTATTGAAACAAAAATAGTTAATTAATATTTGCTAATTTAATTATAAATTGATTTGTATTATAATTCTATTGTTATTTTAAAATTGGACAAAATGCAAACAGTTATTTTTAAAATCAAATCTATATTTATGGATTTTTATATGATAGTCAATATATATATATATATACACCCAACACTTTTTTTTTTTACATGGTAGATATGTTCTTCAGAAAACTGTGCAGAAAAAAAAATTGTGTAAATGAATACATGTGATGTATGGTAAATTTGGGGATATGTTCTACAACTTTGAAAAATCATGTAAGATGAAAAAATTCTAAATACTTTCCCAAGAAACCTTGCAAAAAAAGTAATAATGAAATCCAAATTAGAGATTTATAAAACAAAAACAATTCATTATTAAAAAAAAAATTAAAATTAGTGTACAGTGGAAATTCAATCCATTGGTACGTACAACATATAAACATTCAAATTGAAATTAGAAATAAAACTACTAACTAACCATTATTCATCGCTACTTGATAACAAGCATGCACATTTATAACAAATTGGATCAAAAATGATATCATCAGTAGATGTGTCAGATATGTCTACAACAACTGTCAGCTTTGATTCAAATGAATTTTGTTCATTATTAAAGGACTCTGTTGGGATTTTTTTTTTTTTTTTTTTACAAAGTATGTTAGCAGGTTTTTGTCAAGTTGCTTTTATTATTCTTGATGTATTGCTACACGAAACTTAAGATTATGTTGAAATTTTAATGCACACTCTATGTCACGATCATGAGTAAGAAAATGTTCCATTTTTGTAGCAAATTTCAAACCCTCACGAATTAAATCAGCTGTTAATAGCAGAGCATCTTTGACTTCATCATTATTAACTTCTTCACAATCATAAACTTTTATAAATGCGATCAAATCGTCTTCATCCACAGGGCTTTTTAGCAACAATTCTTCTATGTCAGCCATTTGCACATTGTTAAAACCTTTGCCACCAATTGCATTTGATAGAGTTATAGTTTCAGAACACACAGCTGATTTTTGTACTGCGAAACTTCCACTTTTGATGCATGCTGTCAAAAGAAGCATGTGTAATACATTCCATAACCATAGATTTTCTCCATGCTTCCACAACAGTCAAATTTCTTCCACTGAGTTTAAAATATTTTTAAATGTCACATGTATCACTGACACTTGTGTGGGCATAAACCATACTGATTCTGATTACACTGTCAAAATTAAAATTTTTAAAAAAAATTGGTGGGGAGGGGGGGGGTGCTAGAACAAAAAATTTGTGTAAAAAAATATTTTGGTAAATTGTGTTGATTCAAAATTGTGTAAAAAAAGTTGGTTGTGTGTATATATATATATATAAGTCTTTGGTCAATCACAGGTATAATATTAATTCCAAGAATATATGCTGAAAAACCCATTTTAAAAAATATAGTTGTAAAAATTTACTCTTTGTAGGAAAAACTTATAAGCTTTCAATTCATGGTAAGCTGGTTGATTTTTTTCCCCCTTCTTTTGGCTTGAAGGCCATGTTTGGTAGTGGTGCACCTAACACAAACTGGTAATCAATTTGATCTTATCAGTTATTAAAGCAAGTCTATCAACATATGTTTATACAATGAAGTATGCAACAGTAATTGCTTTTAAAGTAATTCAATAATTTGTGAATACTTTGACTTTTTTCTTTTACAAAATTGTTTATTCATGAGTGTTGAAGAAAAAAAAAATACTTTTCTTAAAAACAGTAATTATAAATTATACAGCAGCCATTTGATACTAGTAAATACCACTTGCACAATATTTCTTATGTTTCTGTATTATGTTGGTAGGATTTTAAAATAAGAATTTTTATTCTGGATAAACTAATGAAAATATTTTAAGCTCAAATAATAATAATTAGTGTAAAATTATAATGAGTTTGCTAATAAAATTTTTTAAAAATAGTAAGGAGAAAATACTTTGCAATTTATAAAATATATATGCTGTTTTTTTATGATGACTAGCTACCTAATAAAAATGCAGAACTCACTAAAACAGTTTTAGCAAATTTTTATTATTCTTGTTACAAATAAATGAAGTATTTAGTATTCACAAGCTTTATTAACAATCTACAGCTTTAAATTCAAGCAAAACTAATGAAATCTGTATGGACAAAGCTGCAAAACATAGAATATGTTTAAGTTCTTTGAATGAATCTAAAACTTTTTTTTTGTTGCAAATATGTAAATAATTCTACAATTTATAACAATTTTTACATGACATTTTTTTTAAATAAAAACAAATTATCACATTATTTATAATGTGTTAAAATTAATATATTTTGGCATATGCACATCCTACAAGAAAGGAAAAAAGTACACTGAATGGAAAAATTGTAACCAATGATTAGTCCACAAAATTCTTTGTGAAATATTGTTCAAACAAATAATGTACATTTAGCACAGCTGCCATCTTAAAGCATTACACTGGCAAACATTTACCAGTAACAATCCAAAATAGTTGCATAGAAACAAAATTAGTACATCTTTATTGAATACAAGCTTTATAAAACCATTTTAAAGGGTTATATCTGTACAGTGTTCATTAAGATGTTTTGACTTGTAAAGTACATATTCAATATTTCACATTAAGCAAGTAAATTGCGTTAAAAATGTAGTTTCCAAAAAGGTTAGCCTCCAAGGTATTTTAAACAGTTTTATTATCAAACCATCTGTGACACTTGGGGAGTCTCAGTCATCATGACTTTGGTAACAAAATGAACAATTGCACTTGCTGGCTGGTCAGGATCAAGCTCGGCAAATAAATGACATTGATTATCTGTCTGACTTGTTGGCTTTCTAGCCACAAATCCAAAAATTCGACTGCAGAGATGGAAATAGATTGATTTTTAAATTTAGGAACAAGGAAATATATTTAAAATTCATACAAGTAATAATAGTAATATCTGATGAATTTATATATTGAGATTAATGAATGAGTCAAAATATAGAACACTTTATTTACTGAGATATAATTTATATATCTTAATGCATTGATTTAAAAAAAAAAAGACATTTTACTATTTTGAATAAAAGCATCCTAAAAAATTAAAAAACAAACTTAATAATGACATTATTTATTAATCATAATTATTATTCTGTCATATTGCTTCATAGTATAAATTAAAACTCGATTTTTATCAAAAGTATTTAAAATTCAATATGAAATTTAAAAAAAAGACATATAAAACTGTAGTAATATATGTAAGGAATTCTAAGATTAAAAAAATATAATTCAAACATTAATGAATTATGGTACATAGAGGTATTGATGAGATCTCAAAATCAAAAAGGCTAAAAATTAAGTCTTCTGATAAAATGAAGATTAATTATTCATTTCTGATTTGAAATACATAATTGATGGTCTTTACAAACATTTAATTGAAGCTTAATATTATTTTACATATTTTATACACATATAATATTACACTATATTAAATTTTTAGTTTATTAAAAATCAGAAATGTTAACTATAATGATTTTTTTCAGAGTGTTTAATTTATCTACATCTAATGAGAGAGTGATAATTAACTTAATGTATTTGACAAACTTCGTAAAAAAAAATTAAGTTTAATAAATATACTGTGAAATTCAAATAATATCTCTTTTCAACAACTGGGAGGAACTTTTGAGTGTAAAAAATAGTATGTATTTGATATTAAAAATAAATTTATTTTTTAAAGCTGTTCACATTAATTCCTGAAAATATGCTTCCCTAATGTAGTATGATGTAGGTAATCATGAATAAATTGCTGAATTAAACATGTGAACAAAAAATATCATGGAAAGTGAATTTCAAGAGTGAGGGAAAATTCAAACTATGAGGCTTAAGATATTCTAAAAATTACAGTAATAAATACATGTATTAAATTTGTATCATATAAATGTAGATTTTACCTAAAACTATTTAAAATTCAAACACAGTAGTTAAAATAATTCAATATAAAAAAAAAATTATACCATGTGTTAATGGGTACTCCATCATCATTTGTCTGGGTCCACTTTCGGCCCTCTAAATCTAAGCCACAATGACTAATTGATTTCACTGGGTAATGACGTCTGAAGAACAATCTGAAACAGTTTAAAAAAAGTTATTAGATTTATCTTACCTTATCTAAATGTGCAATTTTCATATAGATTTAAATCATAAAATGTGTAACTAAATGTATGCCTATTTCCATTTTTAAAGATAAATTTTATGAGGAAATTAGAATTAAAATGGTAAATTATAAAATATTTTTTTAAAGTTAAAAGTAATTGTATATTAGACTGTAATATTAAGAAACAGGATACCTACTTTTTCATAATATTAAGAAACAGGATACAACCCAAGAATATTGTTTTAAATCAAAAAATGCCATGGTAAGTTTCTGTAGTTATACCCATTTCACATATTATGTCCTCAAAATAATCAATACTAAATTTTTTTCTCTTACACATATAGAACTAAAAACTCTTTAGGCTTTAAAAGTATAGGCAATTCAAATATACAGTACTCCCTTTATAATCTGGCATTATTAAACCAGCTGATAAGTCATGGAAAATTATTTTATGCTTTCTACTTTAATAGAATAATGCAGGACATCAATATAAAACAAATTTTTTTGTAATTGCAATTATTTCGTAAGTTTGACACTTTGTGTTTATAGTATTAAATTTTATACAACATATAGCTTTTTCTGCTTAATTGCATTATTATTCATAATTTTCCAGTGGTACTTTGGTCTGATATTTTGCCAGATTACCAAGAGAGTACTGTATATTATTTTATGCAAAAAATTCTATTCCTTATCTATACATTAAAGAAATCAAAATATATCAATACTAAAACATTTTTTTATGTGGAAAAATGTTCAAAGTTTTGGTTCTATTCTTTAATATTAGGAAAAGGCGCTAACTTATAATGGTATTCTTTATATTTAACATTTGAAAGTAATAATTTTTTTAATTAAAAATTCTAAGTTTTACTTAAATCATTCACAGTGGAAGCCTAGTCATGGTAGCAGACTCACGGCTTTTGGCAAGTTGTGGGTTCAACTCCTGATGTCACTAAAGACCCGCTGTGTAACTGGAGCTGATGCACATTTAACCTGTCATGGCTGTAAGTCTTACCACTGACATGGTGTTGAAGTTTGGAGAGGAGGTGCCAGCTCAGGTATCAATCCTCATCACTTGACTGAGATTCAAAATTATGAGCCCTTGTGTTGCTTTTCAGTTAGACGATGATAATCACATTAAAACATTCACCTATTCTATATTAATTTGTGTAATAGAATGTTTCTATTATTTTCTAAGTTTTTTTTAAATATTTTTATATGACAGTGTTTATAAACACACAATGTAGAGTAAATATCTCTTTAAAATGTAAAATTAATTTTTATTTATCGTACACTTATATACTATATCTACCTAAGAAATTTTATCTTTTGATGATAACAGAGAATTTTTAGGCCAAATATATAACATTAAATTAGAACTAATGAATGTACTAAAATTATGTTACTAATCATATTATTTTATAATTATGTTTTAAGAAAGTACATTCATATTCTTAAAATATAAATATTTATAGCACATACTTTCTTGTGTTATCAGTCAAAGTGATTCCTTGATTGGATACTTTGAAATGTACAGGGACTGCAGCAGGCAAAGGCTTTATGGCTAGTGTTTCTGTCAGAGCCTTCTTGACAGCTTGAGGCCCAGTGAGGGATTCCATCTCCACTGAATTCAAGTATAAAACACTGCAGGCTAATTACATTTAAAAATAAACAAAAGGTCAGTTTTTACATTAAGTCATTCTATTTAAATCAAAAATAGTTTTTTATTATATAAATATAACTCCATATAATGGTCAAATTGCAACCTCAATTATAGTTGTATTTATACCTGCTCCTTGTTCCAAAAGGGTATCATTATTTGTAGTTTGTTCATCAGATTCATGCATTGGATCTGAAGGGGAAAAAAATAGTTATGTATTTAAAAACTATTAGCAAAATTTTAAAAAACACTGCAGCTTAAAAAATATTAGTGATTAGATCAATTTGAATTTACATAATTTTGAGCATAAAATATTTTCTCTTCTTGAATTGAATTTTTCATAAGTAATATTCCGATTTAAAAATTCATGATATTTATTTATAATATCTCGCATTATCATACTTTTGAATAAGATACATATATATTTCCAGATTTTTCACCACAAGATGTATTTTGACAGCCAACCCATAGTGGTCCTCGCTCGGGACGGCTGTCTCTTTCGCGAACATCTCTCCAGGGCCAGTAGGTTTTTTGCTACTATGCTTAAATCCATGAAATTACTGAATGATAAAAAGATTATTTAATGTTCTCTAGAATATATTATATTCTTTGTATATTTTTTATTTGCAGAATTTATATTTAATTATTGCAGTATTCTCTCAATAATCCAGCACTTCACCTTTCTGGATCTGCCAATATTACAGAATTTTTACAAAGGCTGACAAGTTTTAGAAAATTATTTAATGCCTTCTGCTTCAATGGAATAATATAGGTTATCAATACAAAATTATAAATTTTTTGTAGCTCCCAAGTTATTTATCATGTTTGACACCTTATGTATTAAGTTTTATATCATAATTAACTGCATTAGGTTTTATATAATATTTAGCTTTAGCTGTTTATATGCATTATTTTTAGTGAATTTCCATTAATTCTGTGTTTTCAATGATCTGATGTGCTTTGGTCCAATATTTGCCAAATTACTGAGAGAGTACTGTATATTAATTGTATATATATTATACTTACTTCAATCGTAAATATTTATATATATTTTTTTATTTCCATACTTCATATACTTCTTACTTCTACCTGATAATATGTAGGTCAAAACAGAAAAATTTCACTTTTACAGTCTAATTTTCCATTAGATATCGGACTGCAAATCCAAAAGCCCAACACTTTTACAAAAATAAACCTCCCTTACCATCTACAAATACCACATACTCATTTAAAGAGCCATCAGGAAGCCTATGAATTGAGAACATGCTTTATGTTCATGTAATATGCTATGTTATACTTATGTTTTAAATTCACATGCACGAGTCACTTGTCGAAAGCTTAAATCTACATATATCTCAAATCCTATGGATGCATAATCCCATAAATATTAATTTTTTAAAATGTTACAGGATTCTGACATATGTGTGATAGGTGTGAGTGAATGAAAAAACACTTTGTCATATCGGTATGCCAGCTATTTCTAAATATTTATACAACTGGTGATGTATCTAATTTTTTCCTACCACAGTTAAAGTACATGTAATGATATTTAAACAATAAAAATTTTGCTTGCTTAACAGAAAAAAATATGGAGCAATTTATCCAGAGCACCTTTTAAACTAAAGTAACAGAATTGGGGGGGGGGGGATCATTAAAAAATAATAAGATATTCTGAATGTATTTGCCTTAAAAGTTCAAGGTGAAATGAAGGAATGTGATATTAATCCATAAACTACTAAATTTAAGATGAACTAATGTGTTTAATATAAATAAAAAAAAACATTTTTTTCCCTTTCCTTCGCTTCATAATTATGAGGGTTTTGAATTTGATACCCTTCTGGATATATGATTGCTCCCAGTATGTTGCATTTTCTTCTCAAAGTGAGACGTGTATTGATATTTTCAGAAAATAAATAGAGTTTTTGGAATGAATGCTGCAATGCTTAAAAATTTATTCACTTTTCTTGAATGAAAGTAATAAAAATAACTTGTTTTAATGGATTTTTGTAAAACATTTATTTCAATGAATAATTTGTTATACAATTATCATTCAGGAACCACCTAGTATGATTCTACATCTCTTACAATGCCACTGTTCATAACTTGAAAAAACCTTAGCTTAAAAATAAATTTTATATCATGATTTTTTAAAATGCTGAAACATTTTACATCTTACAGATTTGTACAAGTTATCATTTAATTTTGTATCATTAATATTAATAATTTTGTTCACAAAAAAAATGACTTGCCTTGTTCTGGAAGAACTAAACGACATGGTAGAGCCAATGGAGTGATTGAATGCTGATAAACCAATGCAGAAAGACTTCCTAGAAAAATAATTCATTTACAATCAACTTTCAGGCAATTTCAAAGAGTTATTTTTTTTCTAGTGAATATTAATAATTATTGGTAACTTACCAAAGATGGGCTCATTTGGACAGCCTTTTAAACGAACACCTTTAGATGTGGGCTCTATCAAAAAGTGTCGCACAAGTTCGTTAGATGGATCGCCTGGAAAAATATATTAAAATATTTGGCATTTTGGTTAATACTACCAGAGTGATATTGCTTAATTTTGCAATATTCCATCATTCAACATGCAATTTCTTTATAAGAAAATTATGTCCATTTTAATAATGCACTATATTTCTTTGTTTTTTTTACCCCCCTCCTAAAAATTTCAAAAATTAAGAGTGTCTCTTGAGAGTCCAATGGTTATAGTTTGCACCTTTAAGGCTGGTTAACATTCCTGATTTGTATATTTTAAGTTGAATTGTATGTTTTTCCTGATTCCATTCAGGACAGTCATGCATAATAATAGTTCTGATACATGTTGAATTTTACTGGCATTCAAAAGTCTCATTGTTCAGTACACAAGTTGGGAGAGAGTTTTGAATCAGTTTAGATGTTACCCATGTTTACTCAACCACTATTCAAATGTACAAGGTTTATCCCAATAGCCTTTTTGTAGCTGTGAAGAGCAGTTGGTTATTATAAACCAATTAAAATTTTAAAAAATATTTTTATATTTCTTTTAACTTATAATACTTAAATAGACTTCAAAAACAGATTCATTATTTCATAACTAAATAATGTATCTTTTATGTTATCTTTCATTTCATAGGAAACTATAATAAATTGCGTTTTTAGCAGTGAAAGACATACAAACCTGATTTGTTAATTTGTATATTTGGTGGAGGTGTAGCTACTTTCAAAGCCAAACCATAAGCACCAGGGAAAGAATTACTATCTCTAACAACAAATGTTCCAGGCACTTTATCTTTAAGTATGTTTATGGCTGCAAAAGAATAAAAATTGTGGTACTAAGGATCAGAAATAAGATTTTTTTTTTTTTAATTTTGTAATAATAAAGAACACAATGGATGGATTTAACACTGAAAATAACAAAGTTTATTAAAATTTCAATACTGCCTTCTTCCATCTGAAAATGACTCATGTAAATATAATTTATGTGTATTCCTATTTTCAAAAAAGGGTAAGTTATTTTCATTTGTATTTATCCTGGAATGAAACAGCATCAGCCCAAGAAATAATTGTAATACATTATTACTTTATCCAAAATAAAAATATTAATAAATGTTATTCATTTATCAGTGGTTGCAACAATTATATATAAATTAAATTTACCTTCTTCCCTAGATATATTTGGCTTATACCAATACTTTGATGTATCCTTCACAAACATAGGGTGATGATGAATAACCTCAGAAGGTTCTGAAAATAAAATTTAATTATTTATATATGGTTATCAGCAAATCTTTCAAAAGTTAAATCAGAAATATTTAATCTTATTTGCATAATTTAGAAAATATAGGAATGATTTTTATGCATCAAAAATGTTATATGTAATTTTGAAAATAAAAGTATTTGATCTTTTTTAAAATTTACCATAAAAAATATGATTTATAAATTTGACGAAAAAATTTAAGTTTAAAAATTTATTTTGTTTTTATTTAGTTGTTGTAAGGAAATTTCAAATAAGATAAGCCACAAATCTTTAAAAGTTTTAGAAGTATCTTTATCCTGAAGAGTAAATAATAAGACTGATATTCAATTATTTTCAAATTTGAAGAATCCATTAAATGTTTATTAGTACTTCTTCTGTTCAATATAATATCTCAAAATAGAATTTAATTATCATAAGTATAATTTCACCAAAAAATTTGACCTCCAATTCTTTGTACATTGATTTAGAATATAATTAAAAATAAAACTATAGATTACAAATTAAAATATGATAGAATTCTTATTTTATAAGTAAAAATATAATATGAGACTCATCATCAAAAGTATAAAATATAATACAATAATTCTCATATTTTAATAGAGAACTTTTTTACCATTAAGAGATACCATGCTAGATGGTCTAGAATGACCATAATACACACTTGGCGAGCTTTGACCATTTGTACTGCTTGGTCTATGCACTCCAGAAAAGTCATGATGGATGGTTTGTGAAGTGGCTGGAGAAGGACTACGATCCTTACTAAAAAATTAAAAATTCCTATTGTTAAAACTAGTCATACTTTTTTTAATTGTAACAGAGCAATATTTAAAAAAATGAATAATATAGAAAATGCAGTCCACATTTAAAAATTAAAATATTGTTATAGCATGCACTAAAAAAAATATAGATGTATAATGCAATTTTAAATTCAAAGAGAGAGAGAGAGAAACTAATAGGATGACTATCATACCAAAAAAAAATCTGTCATATGTGTGTAAATGGATGATGATCCGAAATATAAATCTTCTAAAAATTAAATTGCATTTTGTTTTGACTCCACTGAAAAAGTTATTTTTCATTTTATTTCATCCTTGTGATTTTATAGAGGTTTGTGAACAAAAATTGGTACTTTTCCATTTTACTGGCGCAAATATTGTCAAGTAGAATTTATTGGCAACAACATTTCTGTTGTCACCAATAAATTCTGCTTGGCGATATTTGTAAAGTCAAAAAATGTAATCAATGCTTAAAATATCGCCAAGCAAACTTTATTGGCAACAACACACAGTGTACACATAAAAATGGTAATAAATGTTAATTATAAGATTTTTTTTTTATTTAGGAGGCATAAATAGCTTAACATGGCTTAAAATCTTTTCAAATGGGTCTTTAGTATCCCTCCTCCACATAAACTCTGCAAGATAACTTTCCAAATGATGACGTGCAGTTCCTCTGTATTTCTTATTTTGCACTAACTCATAGTCTATCTATTTTAAGAGTGTGTGTTCCAGTTTCCGGATCGACGAAATTGTGTCTATGATGTACTTTGAAGTATTCAAAACTTTCCTCTTCCAATTTTTCAGTGCAGTAGAATCTCCACGAATCAGAATATATTGTTCCTCTTTCAATAGGTTCCTTAATTGCATCTAATATAGTTTTCAAGGATTGGTTGAGTGCTTTTAAAAGGAAACCTTTGTTTACGGCAAATTCCACCAAAGATCCACTGTTGAGATAGAATCCATCCAGGCATTGTTTTTTCATTGCGTGAATATACTTTTGTCGACTCCGACAATCATACCAGGTTCCACTATTTTCCGTTGTTGACATTTAATCAAATAATCCACACAGACTTCGTGCATGTAATTATTCCAGTCCACAAGTATTCTGTGACTGACTTCCAACTGTTTTTTGCACCATTTAACTGAAGTTAGTTCTTCACTCCAACAATAAATAAACCTCAAACACTTCAAAAAATTCAGTTTCAATGAATCAAACCATGTGTCTTTCCAGATACCTCCTTTACTGCAACAAGTTAAAAGGTTGCAACGCCATTGAATATCTTCTTCGAAATACAATTTCATTACATGATTATTATTACAAGTAGCAATTTCAGGCAAAACACCTTTCATTTGAAAAAAGCAGACAGCTTCTTCCTCTATTCTGGGCAAATCCCAAATTTTCATTGCTTTTTCATCCATTTTTAAAGTTTTATGAAAAAGAATTGAATTTTTAAAAAATGGCCGCAACTTGTTCTAAAAATGTGCCGATAAAAGGTTACCAGAGAAGATATTCTGTTTCGCTTCGGTTGAACTATTTTTGGCGACTTTATCGCAGCAGAAATATTCTGCTTGGCATCAGTTGTATTATTTTTTGCGACTTTTTTACTTGCACCGGTAAAATGGAAAAGTACCCAAAAATTCAGTTCTATATAATAGTTTAGATTTGTTATTAATAATTTTCATTTCCATGACAATTGAGTTTATATATTTTAAATGATGTTTTATCTATTTACTTATGTAATGAATTAAATGTCTAAGCATTAACAAACCATCCTAATTATTGATAATTTCAAAAGCAAATATTATACTGTAATGGTAGGGGATCAGATCATGCAGGATCCATGCTTTCAAGCACTAACATGAAACTTACTTCCAGTCTGATTCAATTAAACAGGACCATCGACGACAGTTCATTTTAGTATAAGAATCTCTCAGAGTTAATCGGTAGTTCGGGGAATAGCTAGTTAGTGAAAGTTGAAAGGTGTTAGTATGAGAGTTTGTTTTATGCAATTAAAACTTATTTCCAAAAATTTTGTATTAGGAATATTATTTAAATTCAGAAGTTAACAAACAAGATTTGGAAATTAAAATAATTTTCAACTAATAATTTCAAAAATTGGTATTATTACGTACAACTTCCAAATAATTAAAATAATAGTAGTAATTTTTGTACTAATTAGTTCTGTTACTGAGCTTATGACTATATAAAAATATTATACTAGAATATATAAGTATTGCAGTAAAAAGATTGTTTTGTAAACCAATAAACTGATTTTAATATTCAAAAGACATGAAGAGATACCCATGCACAACAGGAATTAAACTTAAAATATTTTTAAACTTTAGGAAAAGTTTAAGGGAGTTGAATGTAATTTCTATATTCTGAAATATATATATATATATTAGGAATGAAAAGTTAAAAATATTGGTTGAAGATTTCATTTGAATATTCAATATCTTACCGCGACAGCAAAGGACTCTTTGGCGGCAAGGTTGAACAAGTTGGATCTGAAATAAATTGTACAACTTGATTGCTCACATTTTTTTTTTTTTTTTCCAAAATATATTCAACACATAGATATCCTTCAAGTAAATATTTGTTCAATAAAAAGAGAAAATTATTGAATTAAAGAATGGAAAAGGGATCTTATTAAACACAAGTTTAACAAAATTTGCAATAATCTCATATTTTTTAAAAATAAACTTGATTATAATGATTTAAAAGACTGTACTTGATTACTCCAATTTTTAATTGTATATCACTTCTGGATTAAAATTCTCAACAATTTTTGGATCTTCAATGTAAAAAAACCCATAATTTTGAAGTAAATGTACTTATACAGATTTATATGAGAAATTACACCAACAGAATAATAATTGATTCCAAAACTCAAATGATGATATCAACAAAAAGTTTTTAATACATCTCTGTTACCTTGATTCTGATAGGGTGTTCCTGGAGGTACAGGAAAAGCTGGAGTTACAGGCCTATCCATTCTAGAAGGACTACTAGGTGGACTTGAACCAATGACTGATGGTGACCAGGATGAACCATCCACTGCATAACTACCCTATATTTTGGAATATATATGATTAAACTATTTTAAAATGTGAAAAATAAATTTTAATGTATATGTTCTAAATTAGAATCTATGAAGGAAACAAGAAAACCCAGGTATAATGTTAAAAATTCAAATTTTTTGTTATGTTTAAACTTGTTTGACTATATTTACAAGTATAATATTTTTTTTAAAAAAAAAAGTGAAGTACTAAAATAAATAGTTTATCATATTATTTCGAATAATGATTTAGTTGTTCAACATTGATCTAAAGAAAATATAGAGATTTAATAGGGGGGAAGAGTGTAGAGGGAATCATATCTCCATTCCTTATCTTCTAAAATATCCTATTTCCCCCCAGCAATAATACAATTTTTAAATATATATACATATCTATTAAATTGAATATTTATCTTTTCAAATATCTATGCTAATTAAAATTGTTTTACTTTTTGAAACCTTATATTATTTGAAAATATTTGAGCTATTTTTAGATATTAAATTTAACTTTATAGTTAATCTTTATAGCAAAACTAGTAGTCAATTTATATATCAATGAAGAAATACTAACAACTAAACTTATTTACATTCTGCACATTTTACTCTCAAAATACTTAAAATGCACATATTTAGACAGATCATTTGAATAGTTTAATATCATTGAATGTTTTCACAATTTTAATTATTTTTTTATAAATATAAACATGGAAGTCTAATCTTTTAATGTAAAATCTTCGAATTATTATACCTTCGTAGGAGTAGACTGTGAGAAAGGAAGAGGTGAACCACGAACATCACGAGGACTATTTGTTGAACTTGCTGAAGAAATGGATAATTCTTGAAGTGTACGTTCTAATTTATCTAGTTTGGCAACATCTGAAAGATGAATGTGTATCATACATCTTGCAAAAATTCCTTTTATTATTTTAGTAGATGGCACATATGTAAAATAAATTTTGTAAAAAATATAAATAATAATCTCTTTATATACTTAGATCTGGAGTTCCATTTTGCTTATTTCCAGAATGAGCCAAACCTAAAAGTCCTGGATCCGAGAAGTCTGGTTTAGGCGAATAAACATTTCCATATACTGTAGATGATGCAATCACATTATGAGGAGAGGCCCGGTTTGTGGCAATTTGTTCTTTAGCCAACTGGTGGGCTTTTTTTGAAGTGACAAATGGTCTTTCCCTATCATAAGATGTATCAGAATTTTGTCTAGAAAGTGTTTTGCTTTGACTCTGAAACTGTGGGTATCTGTTGAAATTAAAGAGATATTTTGTTCAAAAAACATTTATCCCCATTATTTATCAGTAATTAATTAAATAACAATTCAGCAATTCAAGTTAGTTAAATTCAGTTATTTAAGATTAACAAAAATATTACAAAAAATTAATAAATAAATACCATTTGTTGACAAATCACTTAACAAAATATTTATATTGAGTACCAAATGTTCAAAGTTCCTTAAGTGGAACAGATTTAGCTCTTGTGCCATAAAGTCGCGATTATTAACTGCATTTTAATTGGACATTGGATTCTTATATCTATGTTTTTTACATGCAACTTTTTCTGTAATGTAAGATTAAATAAAATAATTAATAGTATGTTGTTTTGATTCTTATAACTGATTAAGTAGTTAGTAAATTGAATTTTTGTTCTTATTTTTTTCATAATTCTGTAATTGGATAAAAAATGTAAGTAGACAGATTAACTGGCCTATATGGGGTAATAATCAACAAAGGCCCCATATCCTATATAAGTTGAATTCACACATCTAGTGCAAAAAATGTTGTATTAAAGTCCGATTATCTAATGCTAAAAATGTATGTACATATAACATATTTATCCTGTATTTATAACTATAAATTGAATGAATTGATGTAATAAGCATTTCTTCCATGAATTCAATTTTTCTCTTTATTAATATCAAAATAACTATGTGCACATTTTCAAGAATTAAAGTATGTTTAAATAATTATGCTGAGAAATGCATCTACAGTTAAGAAATTTTCAATGAATAAACAGAATTAAAAAATGCATCTATAAAATATTAAGAAAAATACCTGTATCTTGTGACATCTTTACTGCTACTTCTTTGAGGAAGAAGAGGAGACGAAGGTGCACTAGTATTTCGAAACACTGGGGGTTTGGGTGGTTGTATTTGTGAAGCAGATGCATGGCCATTATAAGTGTGCACATGTAAAGGTAAAGTGTAACTGAGGCCCTGCAAAACAGAACTGATGTTAATAACTAGAGTTATTTTAACAGTAGTCAATTGTTTATTTAACAACCATAACTATTGTCTATTTACATCTTTATTAGAGAAATGAAATATTGATAAGGAAAACATTTAAGTTTGCTAAAAGTTCACATATACAAATCAACAGCAAAAAATATATAATACACCTTTAAAATTTAAATAAAATAAGTACATATAATATATAATCTAATATAGAATTCGTTATTATTTCATTCATTTCACTAAAATCATATTTTGATGGAAGTTAAATATGTGTTAAATAATAAATTGTAAGAAAGAATAAAATGTAATTTACAGTAAATCTGGATTATTATGCTTTTTTAAATAATTGTAATCAATAGTCATCTTCATTTAAAAAATTTAATTCAATTACAAGAAATTCGTAGTTGTATATTAGTAGTGATAAAATAAAAATTACAAATTAAAAAAATTAATGTAAAAATGACAGCTGTACAAGCTATTTTCAGATTATTTTTTTTTAATGTAGTACCTTTGAAGGGGATGTTTCTCTGGATGACGATGAAAAATCTAATCCAAGACTAATATCTTCAAACGATTCTCCATTTGCCAAAGGTTTCTTTTGAGTTCTTCTTAATTCATCTAACAAGAGTTGCTCTTTCTGCAGTCTATCATCCCAACCTCTACCTTCCTTGCGTGCTTTCAGTTTGTCTTGTTGTCTTTGCAACCAGGAGAAAGAAGGGACTTCCTTATATCTAAAATTGATTTTTAACTATTAATAATAATGGGCAGCATCATTTTAAGAATCTCTCAAATAAAAAAAATTGGAAGACATAATTTTAATAAAAGAAAATATTTCTTTCATTTTGTTGAATGTGTAGTTAAATATGCATGCTACAAAATAAATAGCATTTATTAGTATATATTTTATACATTTTCTTTATCAACAATTTGAAAATTGTTGAATTAAGAATACTAGTTTTGATTTTTGATTTACAAAGAGCAATGAAAAGAAATAAAAGGAGGTTAAAGAAACAGTGTTCAGTAAACTAATTATTTAAAATGTTATACTTATATTAACTAAAGTCATATCTATTTATAAAAATTTATAGTTTATTACAATGCTAACTTTGCTTTTTATTCTATGCGAACTGAAAATTAACATATAATAATTACACTGTCATGGCTTTACTACTGAATGTACTTAACCATATCCAAGCATCACATTGGTAGTTTAGAAAATAATTATTTATAAGGTCTTCTTTGCGAAATTGAAAGATATCAAAGATCAATACAGAACTGAATTATGGAAAAATGGAAGAATACAGTAATATGAGTATAGACATTAAATAAATTTGAAATTATGTGATCTGAAAGCAAAAAATAAATATCAATATACCTTTCAGATACTCCCATGGGTTGATGTCCATCTGAAAGAAGACGCTTTCTTTCTATGACAGGACTCTGCACACCATACGAAAAGGGAGATGAGGACTTTCGAGCATGGTAAGGCATATTCTCTTCATCATCAAAGAAAACTTCTCTTTTAGGAGAGTATGTTACACTTTCCAAGGGCTTATAAGAATTTCCTGAGAAAACCTGTTTATTACCATTTACACTTATTATACTTGTTGGCACAGATGGGTTTCTAGGAGCAGAATAATTTTCACTCTCTATAGTGGTTGTAGTTATACTAGAAAAAGTTTGGTTCCTAGGAGAGTGGCTACTCAAAGATGCTGTAAAAGGCCTCAGTGTACTATAAACAGGAGCATCCGGAATAGACTGGATTTCTTTCAGCATACCATGAACGAGTTCATCCAGTTCTGCTTGTTCATCTTTAAAGTTAGAGTAAGGAGTTGTTCTCGAAGTAGAACGCTCGGATGGATTATGGCTTTCAATATCTAACAAATTAGCACACAGTTTCATTTGACTGATTTTATAACAGAACAATATATACTGTGCAAATTATAACATTTAAAATGAATCAGAAGTCTTTGAAACAGTATTCTATAACAATAATTTAGCATTTTTTATGATTTGATAATTTATTCTCAAAAGTAAAAAGTTGCAATAAAAAGATTTAAGCATATAATTTATATATATATATATATATAATATAATATATATATATATATATATATTATATATATATATATATAAAAAGAGATTTTTAGTGTATTGTGAAATTTTAGATTCCTTTAAAAAAAAAAAAAAAAAAAATTCTAACTAGTTATTATTTGATGCATATTAACATCTTATATAATTTTAAGTAATGAAATAAATTATTAATCAGTGTGAATAATAGAATTAAGCATTCTAAATTTTACAAGACTTTGTTAATATGATACATACATGTTAAAAGTTATTATTATGCAACAAATCAGTCAATACATGCTTTAATTGAAGCATTTTATATTAGTTTATTAAAAGCTTGAGTTAGGACTCACCAACATTACGAATGCCAGAACTAGATGAAATTCCGGAATCAATACTATGGGGACCTTCCACATCATTATAAGAATCTTGATTCAAATGTGGATGGATCAGTACATCTGTGTATTTCTTCTTTGAGACAGTAGCATACAAATTACCATCTAAAGGACCTTCTGTATAAAGAACTACTATGAATAAGTTTTTGTGCCTATTATACAATATTTCATCATCTGGGTAAATAAAAACAAACTGCCATTTGAAATTATTTTTTAATTTTATTTTTTAAAAAAAATTAATTCACTTTTAAATGAAAAAGATTATACGACTGAATATAATTTTTCATACTGTTGAATATTCTATGCTTAAGGTGAAACTATATTTATACAATATAAAGTCTACAATAGAAAGTATATTTTATTTGCTCCTAAGTTTGGAATAATTTCTTGCACCTTTGTATAAATTTCAAAATAATGTTGAGAAAAAGGGATATATATATATATATATCTGTGGAAAAATTATCTATTTGGATTATCTTTACATAATGAATATCTTGTCAAGTATTGTTTGATAAAGATATTGCATCAAACAAATTGTATTTAAAAACACAAAATGTTCGTTTACTACTGGTAAACATCAATCCAAGATAAAAATGTACAACATATTCAAATTGACACAGGAGTCTGAAAATGAGTTGTGAATTAAAAGTAATTCTACAAAAACGATGAACAGAAGAAATATTCCTGAATTTTTTTTATAACTTATTAACAGTCTTCCTTTCTCCATTCCTTTCTCCCTTAGAAAATGTATTGTAACATTCTTGATTTTTTAAATGATGTAATTTCCTATATATGCAAAACATTAGTAATTTCTCACAAAGAAAATTGTTGCGTATTTTAAATGTAGTGCAAAAAAATTGGGAATATGTAGCACTCACTTTCTTTCCTTGCAATACCATTTAAATATACTGAGATAAAAGATACGTTATTTGCTTACAAACTCTAAAAAGAAGACATGCATCACTTTTTTTTTTTTAAATTTAAATAAACAATTAACTAAGAATGAAGTTTCCAAAATGTTATTGAACCATATTTCATAAAAGAAGTTTCAGAATGGATTCAGGAATACACAAGTTATGTTAGAAGTATAGAAAAAGAAATTATTTGAATATATCCTTGTGCTTACACTAATTTGAACTTATTAAGCGTAGATCTTACTAAAAAAAAAAAAAAATTCATAGTTACTAATTGAAATAGTGAAAAGAGTTTCACAAGTAGATTTTATTGAATCTGAAGTTATATTGTGCTTTATGCTTACACTAAGCAGTGTATATTTGTAATGTAATGCATAATGTTATCAAATTTATTTTGAGAATTATAATTTTGATTTATCTGTTGTAAAATTTTTAAAAAAAAAGAGCTTTGATTTTTCTACAAGAAAAATCTTTTCAGAATCAACACCTTAAAAATTGTGATGAAACAAAATGAATCATTAGATCATAAAAGTTGTATGGTATAAAACTGATAAATCCTAAATCAATGGAAAATGCAGAATATCTCAAACATGATTGTTAAAAAAAATAAGCCATTATTTTGAGCATCAATAATCCTCAATACATTCTGCAAAATGTCAATAGATGGATCCATCAAAATGTACACATGAAAAAAGAACTGAATGTTGCTTTTATATTAACTAAAATTATTCAATTTGAAATGTTAGAAAATGATTAGATTGCATTTAAGTAATAGTTAAACAGAATATCTTTAAAACAAATGCTGACATTCTTTTGAGTAAATTGCAGTATCGGTTTTGTAATCTAATTTTTTTATTTGAAAACCAAGTGAATTATTTAAAAAAAAAGATTTTAGAGCACACCATATGATTAATAAAATTACAGCATTTGAAATCATACTTCTTTTCCAAACATGCAGAAATTTAATTATAAAATATAAATTGTGAATTAATACATGCACTTTTCTGCAGAAAAATAACCATGCATTATATTGCTAATTAAGAAACCCATCACAAATTTACAAGCTTAAAATATAGAATATGTTGACTCACCATTTGTTATCCCATCAAGAAAACCAATATCTAGGGGGAAATAATTTAAATTACCGGATCAATTTTTTCTGATAGTATGTTTTAAATTGTGACTGTTCTAAAAAATTATATGTACTTGTTAGAATGTATTAATGCAAGCAGAAAATTTAAGGTGAATTAAAAACTTCAACAGCGATTTTGGTCCATGATTGTTTATATATATATCTATATAATAATTTTAAAATTAATCTATTTTGCAATTTTAACTATTATTAAAAATTTTTAAAAAATCTTGCATATTTCATTTAGAAAATATAAAAAGTTTTTAAATTTTATGTTAACATTATATTTATAAGTAATATTTATGTTCTTAAGAAATTTTTCAAAAGTCAAAATGAAATTGTAATAAGTATTATTAAATTATTATGGCAAAAATAGCTTACCATCCAAATTATCTTCTGGTACCAAGTCAAAATTTTCATATGAATCCCATTTTACAAGCGGATCATTTGAACTTTCAACTGGCATTGTAGAATCTTGCACAGATCCATTTCCTAAATGAGGATATATATATATATAATCAGTCATTGATTTAAGTTGATTATAAAGAAAAGAATTTTTAGAAAAATATTATTTTAGATCTCATAAAGAAGATAGGTGAACAATATCTTAAAGCTATCTGACTGGTATATTTAGATTAAAAAAAAAACATTTAAGAGGTAATATTCATAAAAATAATTAATTAATGCACCTCTAAAGTCTTCCCGGTGGCTAGAAAACAAAAGTTCTACTTTTCCATTAGCAACAAAGCGGGAATCTGGAATAAAAATAATTCATGTTCAAAACATTTATAGAATTATTGTAGCCTACATTTAAAAAATTTGAAATTACATTGGTGCTTTATGAAAGGTATAAGAAAATTTCAATATTAATGATTCAAGTGAAAAAAAAATTTAATATACAAAAACTTAATTAAAAAAATGAAAACACACATAAAAATACAAATTGACTCTACTTTTTAAAAGTTAAAAGTACTTAAATTTTCAGTTGATGATATGGTTTGTTAACAAGCTCGACATAACATTTTAATTAAATGTGAAATATGTTAAGGCATGCATACTCAAAACATCCCAAGAAATTTATAGAATGAAAAAACGAATGAATGTGTTATTTTTTTTTTGAGTCACAATTTTTAAAACTCACTTTTTCTGCTTAAGACCTTTTATTTTTTAACAATATAAAATCTTATTTTGCTAACATTTGTTATTAAATGTTTATAAAATGGTAAAAATGTGTCAGATGATTTGTTAATTAATTATATTTACTATTTTCATATTTCTTTAAAGACCAGTAAATGAATTTATATAGATAAAACTAAACTAATTATAATTTTGAAACACACAAAATAATCAGAATAGAAAGCATGTTGATTCTTACCTGTGCATGCATTGTCAAGTTCACCCTTTTCAAATGTTACTTGGTCTGAGTCTATGGTACATGTGTGAAACTGAAGTTGAAAGATTGTGTACCTTGCAAGAGGACGACTGCTCTTGTGGTAGCATTTAATGAACACATCCCCCCGAACTTGTAATCCTGCATCTAACGAAATGATTATTTTACGTGACTTTTCTGTGGCTGAACTGAAAAGAAAAGTATTTCATTATTTTGATACAATTAATATATTAATTTCTTAACTATAAAGGGAAAATGTGATACTGAACTGGAAAAACAATATGGGTTTAAATTGTAGATAATTAATGAATAACATAAAAAAACAATATATTTTAAAATTACACTATCATGCTCATAAGAATATTATTATTTATTTATTTCTCAGAATAACAAACACCTGTTTTGTTTACTAATTTACATGTAAGAGAAGCTTTAGATTTTTCATTCAATCATTATTTTCCTTTTAGTTTTTATAGAATCTAATATATGTGAATGATTTCATTTAATAATTGCACTAGATACTATGCATATCACAATTAGTAAATTTAGATAACTATATCACAATTTAGATAAAATGTGCTACAGAAATTAATATTTGGAGTACTTACTAAACACCAGATGTATAAATTTGTTGCATTCCTTGATAAATTTTTAAGAAAGGTCTACAACCTGCAATAGACATGGTGAATTTCTCAGTACTATGCAAATTTTTTTGGGAGAAAAGTAAATCAATTTTTAGTTAATGTAGCAAATAAATACCTACCTCCTCGAGAATCAAAATTTGGCACACCATGAATTACCACTCGATGAAGGTAGAGAGCATTGTTATTCATTCTTATTGCACCTGACAGAAGACCCGCAAAATAATGGACATACCTAAAAATTAATTACAGATTAAAATTAGGAATTGTATAATTTATAAACGTTTGCATATTTATCAATACAATACTGAATAATTTTACAGATATACTTCTTACTGATTTAATTGCATTATAAAAAATTGGACACATTAAAAATGATCATACAAAGATATAATTAAAAACAATTCAATAATAATATAACAATCACCAGAAAAAAATATATAATTGTAAAATATTAAATAACTTTCATGTGGAATGATGTATGTGATGTTAAACTGAATGATATGCATTTTTATAAAATAATTGTAAATATTCATGTAATATGTTACATAGTTGATTTAGTTACATTAGTCTAGAATGAATATTTAAACAGGGATAATTTAAGGGTGATGCTTCTGTTTAGTAAATTTTGAAAAACAGATTAAAAGATAAAATTAAAATAAATACTAATTTTTTAAAGAAATTAAACCTAAAATATATACTTAGAACATAAATGAATTAAAAGTGTACCTTTTTTGAGATGGCTGCATAGAATCTGCTAGTTTGTCATCAAAGAATTGCTTCATGGCAAATCTGTCTAAGGCTTGATCAGCACTAAAAATAAAACAATTCAATTAATTAGAGCTATTAAATTTTACAATTTACAAATAATTTGAAAAGTAATTTCTATTTATCTACAAAGATTTTTAAAAAAATGTTTTTACAAATGAATAAATATATGTGTGAAAAGTAATAGGAGGAATAAACCTTGAAACATACCTGGCACAGATGTTACTGTAATGCATGTATGCTGCAATCACAATACCCGCTCTGCCTTTATCACCCTATTGTTATATATGGGTTTAAAAAAAATTTAATTATTGCTCTTATTTATTTTATATTCATATACAACATTAATTAATGTTTTTTATAAGAAAGAATGAATACTTACAAAAAATGTTTGTTGAAGGTTATGGAAATTACTATTTTTTTCAAAGTATGAAAGAAAATAATACAATTGTAAAGCTATCAATTAAAATTAATAATAATAAAATAAAAAGTAAAAATCTAAAATAGTCTCAAATGCTCAAAAAAAAATTTAGATGCTTATAGAAAGAGATGGGGTATGTGTTTAGGTTAAAGAGATGGAGAGACACTACTTTAAAGAATATATCATATATGTATTTTAAACATAATTTTTATGATGAAAATAATGCATACATTATATGGCTTAAAAAATCTCATCCAAAGAAGTTAGCAAAATAACAAATTTAAAAATTAACATGTTTTATCACTCCCCCAACAAATTTTATTTAATTTCCTTTTGGATAAATTTAATCAATTTCTTACAATTGTTTACAATTTTCTTATTAATTATTCTAAACAAGGCCAAATTAATCATTGGCAAGACCCCAAAAGCAATTTGATATTTCAGACTCTTTCCAATTATGTTAGGCAATGAATATGCAGAAAAAATATTGATTTACAGAACTTCTAAGTCATAAACTAGTCTCCTCCATAATAATTTGAATGTCTAAATTACAAAAAAAAAAGAGGGGGTCTATGTTCTTGGGGGAAAAAACTTAAATAAGTTTTGTAACTCTTACCTTAAAATGTATATAAGTATTAGTCTTACAAAGACTATTAATGATATCCAAAGACAAGATTTTTTTTTTTTGTCATCCTTTCAAAACAATAAATAAATAAAACCCTTCCATAAAAAATAGTTATGGTAAAAGGTCATTAAATGCGACTGGAAAAGAGAGTTTTACCAAATTCAATTGGATATATATATATACAACACACAAATGTCTTATTAAATAAAAAAGAAAGAACATATCTGAATGAATAATATTTACAGATTTTTATTAAATATTCTTAATGATAGGTAGTTTACCTTAGAATGTATAACAGCTATGTTTTGTGGGTCACTATTCAACCAAGAATCGACAGATTTACAAATACTACATAACCTTTCCAAAGGAGGAGCAAGATTTGGAGGCCAACCAAATTCAAATACCTACAATAACAACAAAATAAAAATAAAGCAAAAACTTATTTCTAAAAGAAAAAACATGAAATGATTCAAACAACAAATATATAAATATTTCCATTACCCTATTGTTGAACTTTGCAAGATCATAACGCTTTTCTGAAAGGTTGAATACCTGAAAAAGGAAATTTTAAAAGAATTAAAGATTTTTATTTAAAGAAATTATATGAGTATTTCAATTAATGAAACAGTTTTATACCATGTAGTTTGTTCCATGCTTAGTTCTAAGCATGCGTGTTACTTCTTTCAGATTACTTTTATAGGTGGCATCGGTTTCTGTTCGAGGAAACACAATTACTGGAAAAGATTTCAAATTTTGTAGATTAATATAACTTTCACATAAATGTGTATATGTATTTAGGATTTAGTTTTAAAATGACCATCAAGCTCTTACCTATAATACGTTCTGTAACGTACGTAATATCCATTGCAAATGTTGGATGCCTATCTAAACTTCTGTAAAAAAGTAATTTTCATTATATATATAGAAAGAGAGAGATTTTTAATAACTATTATTATTCAGTATATTTTATACATAATTTTTTATATGTGATGGGGTATTGTAAAGCTTAAATTATTAGTAAGAAATAACCGAGATGTATGTATAAAATTTATTCTGCATATTAATTGATCCTTTTGTACATAATGTCGTAAATTACAGCTATTAATGGTGGGTTTTTTTTTTTTTTTTTTTTTTTTTTTTTGTTTGTTTCAGGAAGCTGTAGATTGAAGTAACTCACAGTGTGAAGAAGAGTTCAATCTGCTGAATTTTACAATGATGGCCTTCGAAAGGTCAAGAAACACTGGAAGAAATGTATAACACTTAATGTTGCCAAAATTGAGAAGTCTTAAAACTAATTAATATAAAGTTTTTTCATCCCGGTTATTTTTCAGAAATAATTATAGCTTTGATTCCCCAAAACAATAATTAAACTTTTACAAAACTGCAGGTTACATCAATCTGAGGCTTCCTGAAATCAAACAAATCTACATTTATGGGCTATAATTTACAACATTATATACATAAGGATCAATTAATATGCAGAATAAATTTTCCCCAGATATTTTGGTTATTTTTAGTAATAATCAACACTTTACGATATCCCCTCATATATTTACTTGTTTTTGTGATCTTTACACAGTTAGAGCATCACAAGTTATATATATAAATATGTGTGTATGCATTAATAATAAGTTGCAAATTTATTAGAAATTGTGAATAGGTAGCTTTACAAAATATTCTTGTCTAAACTTTGGTTTTTTGGAATATAACATATAATTAGATGCATATTCAGATATTTTAAACACCCACTATTGATAAATACATTTATCTATATAAAATTGACAAATATTATATTTATTATACTTAAATCCCTTTTAAATTGCCTTGCATCATAACCCAACAGTCATTCCCCTTTAGTCTGAAAGCTTTTAAACTCTTCTAAAAAAATTTGTTGACATAAACAAATGATCAAAAATGCAACGTAAACTTAAATGCACACAAGAAACATTTAATGTGACCAAAACTTACAAATTAATTTTTAATGAAGGTGATTTTGTGAAACTATTGTGACTATAAGAAATTTCATTTTCAATTTTTAAAAAAAAAAATTCAAACAATGAAATATATCTAAGAATAAGAAGAATGAAATATGTACAATGAAGGAAGATTTAAGTAAAATATTAATATAGCATAAATTATATTAAATCCATACCTTGATCTTCTGATCTTATCTGGTCCTTTGACTAATGAAGGACTTTTCTGAAAGAAAAGGAGAAATATATATATATATCTGTGTGTGTAATGAAATACCAATTCTTTAATTAAAAATAAATTAGGAAATAATCATCTCAATAATTAAGAAATGAGACAAAATACAAGAAATCATTATTGTACCATTGAGTAAAAAGATAGTCAAAATAAACAGATAAAACATTGTAAATTAGGAAAAAAGAATTATAATAGATAGTCAAATTTACCCAAAACAGAAAAACACTGTATACTACAGAAAATTTAAAAAAAAAAAAAAGTAAATTAAACGTAAAAATAAATTGGCAATTACCAAAATCATCAAAAAAGATAGATACATTGAAAAACTGTAAAAAAATATCCAAATATTTTACCAAAAGCAAAATAATAGAGTATAATATATTTAATGTTGTAATAAGATTTAGGCTGGGTTATTCCAGAATTATGGGCCAAACTATCCCCATCAAAAATGTATTATTAAAAAAACGGTTATTAAATTAAAGATACATTGGAATGGATATCAAAAACATTCAGAAAAAAACAACATATATATAGCAATGTTGCTGCTCACATTACTTTTATTGAGATTATTGTTCTGGGGGGGGGGGGCTGGCATATTTTAAATACTAAAAAAATATTATAAGACATGTTTCTTTTAGGTATAAAGTATTTTCAAAAGAACGTTCAAAAACCATATTTCATGTGTGTGTGGTTTACTTTTTCTGACAAATCTAACAAATGATCATTTTCAGTTATTTTTATATTTAGATAGGAACTCGGTTCTGACGTTTTCAAATACATCAAAATGTTCAGAAGTAATTTCTTTTTTTATGCATACATGTTATATATCCCTCTAAAAGTCAATATAAAAAACGATCCGGGTTTCTAATTATTACGTAATGCAACAATTATTGAGGTGGGGGGGGGTCTCGGTAGGTTGATTTTTGAAAAAACGGAGTACGAGATTTTAATTCAAAACACATGTATGCAATGCTCTGTTGAATGAGAAATAAATTAATACTTCGTACAAGTATAATAATAGTAATATTTAAGACAGTATAATTTTTTTTCCTACAAAAGAACCTAGTGATGAAAACAAATAATAAAAATTAAAGTATTGGAATAACTGCAGTTGCTTCAGTTATTTTTACCTTAAAACGAACTTATCCAAAAGATTAAACATATATATATATACAGTGGCGAATCTGGGGGTGGACGTGTGCCCCTTCCGAGTTATTATTTCACGCAGAGATAAAATGATACACCGAAACAGAAAAGCCGGGGCTGATGCACGTTAAATCTGTCGGAGCTCAAAGTCCTCCTGTTTTCGTGGTGTGGAAGTTAGAAGAGGGGGTGACAGCTCAAGTGTCGTCCTCGTCACTTGATCGAGGCTCAAAATTACGAGGTCCGTCGCCAATAACCCTCATGTTGCTTCTAGTGCGACGTTAATAAAAAAAATAATAAACTCGAGAGAACAAAAGAAGAGAGAGAGAGAACAGAAAAGATCCGGAGATACTCGGCGTTCACTTTTTCATGTACGAATGGAAGATATTCAACAAGCTTTCGTAAGTCGCTCAGGAAGGCAACTTCTGAATCATCTATGCCACTATCAACTGTTCGTAATGCGTTTCGTTGAAAACTGAGGCAGTATGCGTACAAAAAGCAGATTGTGCTGAAACTGCAACCAAATGATGAGTCGTAGCGTGTTGCTTTTACTGTGGAGATATTATCTCCCATCGATAATAAACACAGCTTTCTAAATCACTACATTTTTTTTTTTTTTTTTTCCCAAAAGAAGCAATATTTTATGTGAGCAACAAAGTGAATAATCTCAACTGCGGAATTCCTGGCTCAGAAAATCCCCATGAAATACAAGAAGTGGAAAGATACAATCCAAAAATTAATGTGTGGTGTGCTCTTTCGCACGATACAGCCATAAACCCATTTGCAAAGATTCCAGTGACGGCAAACATTTACCGGGCATATTGCAAATTTACGCAACACCTAAATGCAGCACAAACATACACATTTACAACCCACTGTTATCTATCAACAAGATGTGGTTCCTACTCTCTGCGGCACAGAAACTCGAGCATTTTTGCATACAACTTTCCCTAACTAATGGATATGATGCAATGGCGCAATTGCCTGACCAAGATTTCCTTACGTCACTGCAGTGATTTTTTTTCTTTCGGGGCTACGTCGAAGATAAAAGAGATCCGTGATGTTGAAGACCTACGTGCCTCAATAACCACTGCTGTTGTTACTGTGACTACGGAAATAATACAGTGGACACGGCTGGAACTGGACATCTTCAGGGCTAGTAAAAGAGCCCAAGGGGAAGTGCATTGATTTTTTAATAAAAACATTGGGAGTACTGTTATCTAATTTTACATTTAAAGATAGCTCGAAACGCATAAAGACAAGAAAAATGAATAATACTTATTTAAACTGCAATTTTAAAATTAATGAAAGATAAATGACTACACTATGAAATCGATTGATAGAAAACAATCTTAATGAAAAGTTTACATGATAATCAAGTATGAACGGAAAGAAAATAAAATTACAATTGAAAAAAACAGCAAAATTAATTTATTTATGAAACATGTAACAAAGAATGTAGATTGATTCGATATGGTAAAACAATGAACAGATAATAAGTATAAATTAATACAAATAAAGTTGTCCACAATTAATACATTATTTTTATAAAGCTTTTTATCCAATCTATTAAACAATCAGAAAGAGACTAGTTGCGTGAGTAACAGGGAAAAAATTGCTTTTAATGTAAGTCACGATACGTTTCTAAAATGTGAACTACTAATGAAAAGCGAATCAATCCTTTTATATCCTGGTTTGTAGATATTTTAATTGAATAAATGAATGCTAGAGGATAAATTCAATGAACCTGTGAAAACGGGGAATCTTGGGAGTTTTCACATGAGGAAAAAAAGCGGGCAATTTCTACTGATTGCATCAAACCAAAACCAAATTATAACCATTACTTTATAAATATATTCAAACACCACGATTTCGAACAGGAGCTGAAGCCTAACAATTCAGAGAACACGCAAATGCAATTTAATGAAGCTCTCGTTCCCGAGAAGTCTAAAAAACCTATTTCGTTTTTATGAATCATTATATACTTGATATCTACAAATAAGAACGCCGGGCAAAAATGTATGTACATTCCGGTACCTTATGACTCTGGCTATTACCAAAAAGCAAAAAGACAACAAACAAACATTGCGACGTGACATTACAACCGGTTGTTGATCTTCTACTTTGCTAAGGTCAACTGATCCTAAATGAATACATCAGGCCAGCGCAGCAGCCTTTATAAAGTATACAATACAATTACCTCGATTGCCGAGACAAGCAACGCGTGTTGATCGCTGTAGAATATAATTCCCGGTCATGTGTTTCTTTTTCTCTTCTTACTTTTGCACCAAAAGCGCTTGTTGGCGACTGGCGATGTTCGTGATAGAGCATCGTGATATAGATACAGAACTTTTTGAGCTTCCAGTATATAACCTTTCTGATAGATGCAGCACATTAATTTGCAAAGATGGGCGTGTAAAATTTGTATAAAGAAATATGAATGATGGCATCGTCAGATTTTGTACCATTCGATGTGGAATTACATTTTTTATTCTTTAATTTGTACGCGAAAGGAAAGTCGGTTTTTCGATTGGAAATTAAATCATAATTCATTGGCAATAATCGTAGGCTAAAATAATGGACACAATCGAATCTGAAAAATCAGGCATTACTAGCAGTCCCTCGCTACAAGACATTAATAATTTAATTTGATAAGTCTTTAAACCGCGGCATGGCAAGAAACGTTGTAGCGTATTTGTGCTACATGACCCAATTGTCATCTTAAATACTAATCACAGTTCTTAAGTCTCTAACTTAATTCCTGACACATACATAATTAAAACAGTCACACAATAATAAATCATAGTTTTAGTCAAATTACTTTTCAAAGCATTATTTATTTTTCTCTAAAAAAAGGGAATACTCATTGCCCCTCAGCACGGATCCTAACAATGTCTATAAATATCAATTATTACTCTTATTCAGAAACTCGGAGCCGATGTGAATTAATCCATAATGGAGATTTCGACCAGTCAGCGTCAGGTCCTATTTCCTTTTGATCACACGCACATGAAAGTAACTCTAGCGCACAATTCAAATCCTTCACACTCTTGCTATCTTTTACTATCTATCGCAGTTTTTCAATTACAGCAACTTTTTCATTTCTTAACTGCAAAACATATGACCCCAAATTCTATTCTTCGTCACTTTTATACTTTTCATGTATTCACTACAATTCTTAAGTTTACCAAATTTGCGTTATCATGTTTCATTTTGGTTGAAAAGGAAGTTGGAACTTAAAAGTCAGAAAGAAATCCCATATGTTAGTTAAGGGAAGATTCATGAACTATGAAAGATACACTCGGAGAGGCCCAATATTCCAATGCGAAGAGCATATGTCATGTTGGCTCGCTTTTGTATTGGTCTCACTCTCCTTATATATAAAAAAATCTTTTGTTTAGCTAGGGTGTTCCTGAGTGAATCCTGTTTCAAATACTGTTCATCACTTTTTTAATTGATTGGCCCAGGGTATCGTAGTCATCGTTCCATCTTTTTAACTCATCTATTTTAAACTTGTCTAACTTAACGGGGGAACACTCCAACCTCAACTTTTTTGCTTTTTACCATAAAATCGGCTTTTTATATCATATTTAGAATTTTAACCCTCGTATTTTTATTGTATTTGATCATCTATCGTGTTTTATGTATCATATTATCTTAATGTGCTTTTAAGAAACTTTTCCCATATTTTAAATCAATGTTTGTCACCACTTAGGCAGAATTGATTCTGGCACCATAAACTCACTATCACTCGCTCACTGAAGATAAGCAAAAAAAGTAGGTTTGAATTTGACTTTTCAAATTCGTTGTTTCATGTAATTTTCAGGCATAACTTTACTCATTTTCTGAGAAGGACATGATTATGCTTTATATTCAAACATCATAGAGAAATTCTGAAATTTTTTATGACAGTAACAAACAAAAGACCCCTTCACCTTTCTTTAACTCGATAGAAAATGTTTTTAAATCACAAAAGAAGTATTGCATCTGAAATTCAAAATAAATTTTTCCAAAGTAAAAAGAAAGAAAAATATTTATGCTTTGAATAAGTATATTTGTCAATAATTACAGCAGCACGTCGATTATTCGAAACAATTGGTGACTAGGATGGTTTGGATAATTGATTTTTCGCATAACCGATCATTTCTAGAAAAAAAAAAAATTTTACCAGTGTCATGTGAAACAAAGAAAGAGTGATATTAAACAAAGAACTCCATATTTCGTATCATGTCTAACAAATAGCTAACAAGTTCCAAATATCCGCTAATGGAGCTTCTACAAAATGCGTCAATTTGAATTTCCTAACTGGAATTTTTCGGTTGATGGGCATTCGAATAATCAATGCTTTACAGTAATTCAAAAATTAATCACTTTAAAGACCGTTATTTTTTATTACAACCAGTTCAACGTGATAACAATGAATGATTGTTTTTTGGTCATAATAAATAAAAATAATATAAAATAAATGGATAGTACTTTGTTCTTTAAAAACTTATACAGTGGTTTGTTTACGAAAGTCCAAAAACTATTTAAATCCATAGCTACATGGTTTGTAATTATTTTAAAATGCATGGCCCTCACAGCAGTTTGCAAAAATCCATTTAATGTAAACAAATATCTATACAAATTCAGAAGAGCACTTATTTCATTTTTTTAAAATAAAATTTCAAAGAAAATAGAGCCAAATATAAGTTATAATGAAGTACAATATAAATTAAAAACAAATAATGTTTAGTGTTCAACTGGTCATTTTACGTCGCTGTGGTGGTATTACTTTTCAACATAGAGACTGTAAAACAGCTTACTGAACAAAAACATCGTATTTGCTGGAAAGCTTACTAAACTCAGTTAACCTTCAATTACTTCCAACGATTAGAGAGAGTAACTAGCTATAATTTGTCTTCAAACCATCTCAACTACGAGTCAGAGCGAAAAAATTTATTTTTCAACACTTAACATGTTTTTGAAGATGGATTACAAACAGGTGAAGTGACTAAATCCTAATTACAGACAATTTATAAAGACTGAATAAAAGTGCGGCGAGTTAAATGTGAATTTAACATGTTTCATGATTTTTATTGCTTTTCATTTTATCATTTTTCCCCCCCTTTTCTTCATTCTTACCATTTTGTTTTCCATACGCTTTCATTGTTTTCCTCAAACAATAAAATGATGACTCAAGTTTCAGAACGGCATTAATTTCTCGAAAACAATATAATATACAATTCAGACACTTTATCAGATAATTAAATAACACTAACTATAGCTGCCGGACTAATGTTTTGAAGATCCATTGTTTGTTTGTTTTTTTTAAAAAAATTGCATCGATTAGTACAACTAACATAAGATACTCAGTCATTTTTAATATTAAAAATAGGTAGTGATTTTAGTCAGCTCATTTACTGAGAATTTTGCCCAAAATCGTTACTTACAGATTTCGATGAAACTTTTCTGTAATAATAGAATAATTTAGCCAAAACAAATTTCAGCACCTGCAATGAATGTTATCTATACATAAATAGTTTAGAGGACAATTAATCGACCTGGTGCAGAACACGCCCAGATTAGCACTTTTTCTTTTTTGACGATGAGGCGTTTTATGCCAACGATGAGGCGATTTGTGCATGGCAATTGCCATCTTGGGCTTAAATACCACACATATAAAGTTGGCAAGAGAAAAAAGGGGGGAGGGAGAAACAGCACTTGGCGTCCGAGCATACACTGTATCTTGACTCAGATCATTTCTGATACCCGATACAGTAAACGTTTTTTAATTCAACATTCGAAGGCTCAGCACATTCCATAATCCAGCATCGATTAAAATGTCCGCTTTCGGATTTTTTCGAATGGACTTGGGAGTTTGTTGAACTTGATGTCCAGGTTACGTAACTCTGTGATACTCGCATTTTCGCCCAATCTTTATGGTAAATGTCATTTTTCATTTCAGTACAATGTTTCTTATTTTCCAAGGGATTACATATCACGTTTGCACAGCATTACAATTCATATGTACAAGCCCCACCAAGTGTGTGCATGTGACAAAAGCAGCAAGTCCATGATTATAGTGGATTGTCACAACTTGTTTATCTACCATTTCATTGTATTAAATTTTCTTTTGTGCTGCGCATTTTTTTTATCAATAATAGAGCATTCAATTAAATTAATATTCAGCGTTTGAATTTAAATATCCTGAAATAGAAAGATGAAATACTTTATATATTGTCTTCCAGATATTTATATTGTCTATGCAAATTCAAAATGTGCGTAAACAAATAAACAGATGTTTCAATAAACTTAAAATTGTATGTTCGGCATCCCCGTTAAAACCGTATTGAACCTCCATAATGCGGTACCGAACAAAACAAAATAAAGAGTGCTTACTGTATTTCACCATGTTCGTTAAACATGATATTTAGAAACAAGCATTTGCTATTTTGACCTAATCTTACTTCAACACAGATTTTTAAGTCTTAATTAAACGTATCTCATAAGACACAAGATTAAAATTGCAATGAAACCGTTTTAAATACTACATGAATAATCAAACTTACATTTACAGTACCTTTTATCAACAATTTATAACTTCATTAAAGCGATTGGGAAGGAATATGTAACCATTGTATCATTTTTTACCTCATAAGAGGAAAGGTTAAAAACATATAAATCACAAAA
This sequence comes from Nephila pilipes, assembly GCA_019974015.1. Classification (NCBI taxonomy): domain Eukaryota; kingdom Metazoa; phylum Arthropoda; class Arachnida; order Araneae; family Nephilidae; genus Nephila; species Nephila pilipes. Next base: position 630,218 of record BMAW01097829.1, on the reverse strand, counting down.
TGCTAAAATAATTCTCTACATACTTTTATAAATAACAGAACTTATTAATAACGACAGAACTATTAGAACATTTTTTTTTAAAAAAAAATGCGTGATTTGTTTTTTTTTTATCAGATTACAAACGAACATGACCAGAATGCGGCAGTATAATTGATTCCCGACCCGTTACAAATTATATGTGTATCCGATAATCTATCCTATTCTATCCAATTAGATTAAATAAATGTAAGCTCTTTAACTAAAAGTTCCGTTGGCTTAAAGCTGTCATTACATTGTGTTACGATAACGAATACATCCCATTGATCCGGATGAGTATTACTCGCGGGATTTGCAACAAGAAGACGACCTCATGTCCCTCACATACCAGAAGATCTGTAGAGCGTTGCCAATGACACGCGTCAACGCACCCATGCGTTATCACGCAGCATCGAATTCTAAGCAAAATTGGTTTAATTTCTGAGACTATTATTGACACGTACATACAAGATAAGCAATACCACAACTAAGAGTTAGTTCTGGTATCGTTCTATTAGAAGGTAATATTCCATGAAGTGGAATGTTGGAAATGACTTTTTTTTTTTATTCAGTTATGGTAATAAGTTATAAATAATAATCGTTAATGGAATATTGTTCCAGAAAAAAATAACAACATTTGTATGCATCAAAAAAAGGCATATGATATATTTTTTAAAAAAATAATCAACATATATGTGTCTAGGAATCACTGGATTATATGCTAGACACGCAAGGAAGAATAATGGAGTTGTATCTCGTTTAAATATGTTACAATTGGATCTCAAATTTCTTGTATAGCGTAGCGGGATATTTTGGAGAAAGAGGTATGTTTTCGTTACTCGACTGAAGACCAAAATTTTTAAAATAACTGATCGCGAAACTTCTAAAGCGATATTAACAATCGTTTCTATAATTACGAAGAAAATTTATATATATATATCTGCCAGAAAGCACGTGCATTGTCATGGAATAAACGCACTCTTTTTGTTCACATTCCCCTTCTTCAGTTCTATATCACCCACTGTAATTTTTTTAGGATTTCTCCATCCGCTCAGCATTAATTGTTTCTCAAAATTCAATGAGATGAACCCTTTTACGATCTAAAATACAGAGGCCATTATTTTTAGAGCCTAAACAATGATTTTGAATTCTTTCTGGCAGCTATACGCTCACGACACCACTTATACCCGTTAGCACGGTTCATGGCACAATCCTAGTAAACAGTTTTAATTTCGCTAAAAATCTGGAAAGGTGTGTTTCCCTTCGCTAGAAGAAACCGGACTACGCTCCTAAACTCGCAACTGGTGGGATTTGGAATCAAGACACTCACAGGCACTACAACCAGAGTTTTCAATCGACCAGGAGAAACTATCCTCATTTTGCTTCCAAAATTTTGATAAACTCAGTGTAGTTGAAAAAAAAATCTCTTTCAGCCAGAACTCTTGTATACTTTAAAAAGCTAATTTTGTATTAGCTAAAAAAAAAAATCATGTGTGTGAGAGGGGGGGGGGGGGACAAAAGGGGATAAGAGGAAACAAGACCTAATTAACTGAAGTAACATTGGTGAGGGATACTCAACTATAGCATATATCTATCATCGTGCAAGGTTACTTTCATACTTACATGACAATGCTGTTCATTATCTTCAATACACTGATTATTCAAAATATATGAATCCTTTTGAATTTCTTTTTAACACGTACAATTCAATCATTCGAAAAGTTCCCCTCAATATATGGAGATGTGGGGAGATACAAGAAATCTTAATAGATTTCTGAAGAATTAAAAAAGCTATATGTATTTACTTAATATTGTAAAGAGAATTTATATTTTACATTACATAATCTAGAGTGTTCACTTGGAGAGTTCTTAACAAAACATCAATAGCTAGCTAACGTTCAAGATAAGTAGAAAATCAAGATTTCATCAGGATCAATAATGAATGTTTACATTGGCTTAAATTATTTTCACATGAAAATAAAGAATTTCGAATGCTTCATTCTTTTATTTTCAAGCATAAGAAGTTCAAAGCGATAAAAAATCTGCTAAGTGAAAAGAAAGTATCAAGAGATTAAAGATTTAGATTAAACCAAGCGACTTAACAATTAATTCATTTCTTACAAATCTTAGATAGAATACTTTATTAGGTTCAAATTTATACGAAAGTTCACAACGCGAATACAAAGAATTAAGAAAAGAAAACTTGGAGGCTTTTGCATTTTAACTCTATATATTTGAAATATAACTACCTTTAAATACTCATATTATATTGTAAAAAGATGGGTTGGACCGTACGTGGAATCAATTCAGTTGTCGATAACTTTAGAACATTTTTTTTTAATCAGAAAAATAAACTTTAAAAGATCGATATTCCGTTCATATTATACATAAAATATTTTTTTCTTTTCGTTATTATTCATACGTTTACACAAACAATATATAATATATATGTATACACATCGATCAAATACTCCGAGACTTAACCAGAGGAGCCAGTGTCCAGTAACCAGAACATGTCTTCTAGAGACTAACCTTTGCTTCTGAAAACATGTCCAAAATTTTAAGTCGAGTCAATTGCAAGTTTTTAGTTAGCGAAGGAAAAGGTTTTTCAAGTGGGTGCCACATGCGGTGTCGATGGAACGTGAAAACAACAACAAGTGATGGTTAGGTGTGAGCTTTATCGCTAATTTACTCAGACAAGAAAGAAAGTTCTGAGAGAAAAAAAGAAAGAAAGAAAGAAGAAGAAATGAGGGATGAAAAGGGAACGATTGTATCACTTAGTGATTAACAAGTGTTGCATGTGATGAATAAAAAAAATTTTGCTAAAAAATGTTGTTTTCAATGTTAGACTCGACGTTATTGATCGATGTGTTATATATATATATTCCTGAAACGATTAAAAATTTTTATTTGCTAAGTTAAAAACGACTATACACACTCAAATCCTGTTCACAACTGATATTTTTATTGACATTTCCTGTATTCAAAATTTTATTTCAAGATGATTAAAATTCACGTTGATTATTATTCGGTTAGCATAATAAAGTCTCTTTAAAGTATGCACCACAACTACGGAAGATTGATCAACAAACCAGATGGTCAAAAGATAGCGAATTTCAGGATCATTTATGCCTAATAAAAGATTCTGTCCTAAGTTACATTGCATCAAATACGAACACGAACGTAATCATTTAATTGTAGTTTAAAATCACCGTAGTTTAAAAGGTCCGTTGCCAAACAACCCGAAAAATTATTGAAGTGCGATGTTAATTAAAGCTATATAAACCTGATATTAAAGAACAGAATTTAAACGCGGTACATATTTACAGATTGAAAAATGCTTCAAAATTAATATAAGTTCGTGTGGCTATATATCTTATTGTCATAGCGTGATTCTTAAAATTTAGAAACTCTTAGAAAGCAATATATATATATATATATATATATATATATATATAATTATACCTTCTAACAATTTTTAAGCTTCAGTATTTAAAATTGAAAATTTTGATTTTATCTTTGATAAAAATAATAATGAAAAAAATTGAAATATTTAATTTTAATTTTAGCATATTAGGTAGTGCTGAGAACAAAATTATACTTTAGTGAACTAGAAGTAAGAAACAACCATTTTTTCTTTCTTTTTTTAAAAATGCTTAAATAATCTTTCCAAATACAAAACTTTCTACTGTCCTAAAATGATGCTAAATTTTAACAACAAATAAATCAAAGTAAATGATTTCAAGATAAAAATAATTAAGATAGTTTTCATGCGTAAAAATTACAGCAAATGATAAAATATTTAAGCATACAATATAGTATTAAAGTTAACAATAATATTCTCATATATTAAAAATAATAAAAGTAATTTTAGTCACGTGATACTTGAGTCGCCAATTCGCATTAAATGCGGAACTTGGTGCAAAATTTAAGAACTTAATTAGTACTACAGTATACGAGTAAATATACAGAAAAGACACGCACAGAAAAAAGTTGATTTAAACTAAAATGTTTTAAACTATAAAACGTTTCATTGTCTATTGACTAGTCAATTCAAAATATTGTGATTGGAGTTTTTCCTATTTGAAAAAGAATTCAAGAATTTGGGTTCCATTCTTTAACATAGAGCGAGAGAAAGCTGCTTTCGCTTCATGATAAAGAAAAGGACATAAAAGTGGTACACGTTTTCATATAAAACAATGCACCAACAACAATTTTTAATTCTGACTTCGTTACCAAGTAAAAGAGCAACGCAGTTTAATATATCGCTCATTCCTGCTTAAATAAACCTATTCTTCTAAGAATAAATTAAATTCCATATTTTATTTTATATATTTTAATGCTAAACTAATACTTAACTTTTCTTGTTAAAGTACACTGCATTTATATAAAATATTCCGAAATTTTAAAAAAAAAATGATAAATGAATATACACGTTATAACCGTACGGACTTATTTTGGCATTCATCTATCAGAAAATATGCTCCAAGTTCGGATCCTGGCAAATTGTAGGATTTTAAGACTGAGCAACGACAGTCTTAAAATCTCACATTATTCAAATTTATTTTCAGACACAAAGAATGAAATGTTGAAAGAAACCAAAAGCCGAGAATTATTCCTTTTTTCAATATGCTGCCCAAACAATTTACAAAAGTGAGCGTTTCTTTCGCAACATCACACAACAGTTAAAAACATCTGAAGAGAGCATAAATTCTCGGAAAAACTCTCTCACCCTAAAAAGAGATGTGTCATTGTATAATAACTTTTCCAAATGAGGGATCCTGGCATCACATCAAGAGCACCGGCTGTTCCTTCGACGCAGGGTTCCTTCCGGGTATGTGTGTGTGCGCTGTGTATTAAAAACGATTCGCACGCAACACCTGACCTCTTTCGCCCGTCACTCCACTTGACAACTTAAATGAAGGTAATTTTCTCTCGATAGCTTTAAACCCCTCCCCGCCATCAACGTGAAAAGAGCAGGGGGAAAAAAGAAACATTAAAGCTCTCATGAAAAGCTTGTAAATACCTTTAAAGAAAGTAATTCGAAGGAAAGAGGTTTGAAAACAGTACTCAGGAGAATTTACGATGCACTAAACGTTCGGTTCTAAGAAGTTTGGTCGAATTGTTTTTGAAGGTAGCGTTCGATTTAATTGATAAGCTCCTCTTTCCATGTCATCTCCAAGATTGGTGGTTTGTTTTATTAGTACAAGGTCCATATTATGCCAAGTTGAGCAAAACACTATTTCATTCACGAAAAAGTGTACTCCCTATATTCCTCGAAAACCTATTTAAGAATAAAAATTTCAAACTAGGGAGACTCTCCCCCTCGACGCACTCATGGTGTACCAGACAGATTCTGGTCGTGACCTTCCCATTAAGGGAGGCGTCCAAACCACCTATTTTAAGTAGACTTTGTAGAAGAGGTTTGTAGTGGACTCATTATGATTCTTATTTTGGGCAGGGGCAGAAAAACTTTCTGATCTGCATCATTTGTAATTCAGCCAAGAACTCTCCCAATCATCTTTCAAATGTCAAGGGGCTTGACAGAGAAGATTCGTCTCGTTCACAATATCTTAAGAATTGTTGGTACCGTTTACTTGATTTAGCCTTCGATTAAATCATGTGGAATAAGAAACAACTACTATGGAAACGCGTCTACCTGTGATATATACCAAACCTTACAAATGGAAGGATAAAAGAGTCGAAAATAGGAAGAAAAAAATCGCTATAACATCCCGAAGGCACGTTTCCTACATTTACAAAAGACAGTGAATCCCGAGGTGTATATGTGTGTGTGTGTGTGTATATATATATATATATATATATATATATATATGTATGTATGTATGTGTGTGTGTATTAATTTTATATTTTACTTTAATGTAATAGATAACAGAAAGTCGTAAAACGGATCCCATTCATAACGTTTCAGGAATTTAAAAAATATTTTGAATTATGCTTTAGTACAATAAACAGCATTTAATGTCTTAAAAATCACACAAAAACGAAAGAAAACAAAATATTGAAATGGTAAAAATATAATTTATGTTGAAAAATGAGTAACTACATTAATAATGAAAGTACACAACCAAATTTTTAAACTATAATATAATCGTACAATAATTATAGTATAAAAACATAACATTTTAATCTAATTTAAATTTAGATAACAGTTTTTTTTTTTTTTTTTTTTTTTTATGTTTCAATCAAAACTATTAATTGTAACATTTAAAAGAAAAACTATTATTCCAAAGTTTCAACAATAAAAAGAAGAGAGAAAAAAAATGAAACATACAGGGAAAAAAAAAAAGAGAGAACATAAATATTTCACTCTGACCTTCAAACTAAAATTGATTTCTTATAATTATTAAATAATAAATTAAAACATTTACATTCCAAAATGTAACGCGATACTGCGAACAGTGATATTGCGTTATATATGCATGTTAAAAGTGTCCTCCATAATTGATGGATGATAGTAAAAAAAGTTGTAAATTCTCATCGATCAAAAAGTAATTTGCCATTGAAAAAACAGGTTATATATATTGAATCATTTCCGGCATCCAGTCATGAACTATATAAAAAAATAAACAATTAAATAATCAGTAAAAAAAACGAAAACTCTAAAATGACTTTGAAGTAACGAAAGGTGCAGAGTTCTTTTTATAGAATGCAGGTGCGAAAAGCCATTGACAAGCGATTTTACTACCCTGCGATATAAACCGGACAACCTTGCAACTGCATCCGAAAGTGACCTTTGATCTCGCCTTTTGAACTCGTACTCAGGAGGCAAGAAGCCATTCGGTTTCAAAGACCTGAAAATACTTTTGAGAATGATTAACTCTACGGTAAGGTAATGAGTGGGTAGAACTTTACAACTCTATCAAGGGAGAAATTCATTTGTAAATGAAGTTCTGGCTATTTTCACGGGTCATGAGGAAAACAAAGTTGCCTACAAGAAATGCGTATAAGTATTCAATGAAGGAAGGAAAGCCATGGTCACATCACTGAACTGTGCTTCTCCAACACGATTTATATTTGCCCTTTGGGAGTAATTAATTACAGGGTAATAATGAAATGAATTTTTTTATTATAATCTGTAAATAATTTTTCAATTATATATCACTCCAAGGAGAGAGCATTTACAAATTAATATATAGAATTGGCAATTGATTATGATCAACAATGACTAATTTCCATTTTTTCATTCAAAAAGTGATAACAGAAATAGACTTAAAGAAGATATATCCATGCATAGTTATCAAAAAAAGGGGCATACTTAATAACTCTCGCAATTCTTTGTTGTTGCAGCGTCAAATTTATATAATCTTTAATGGCTCAAAGGGAACTAAATTATAATGCAAATGAATTAATTAACTTAACATATCTACTAATTTCTGAAGCAGAACTTTTCTATCATGAAATACTATTTTTCAGCAGAAATAGGTAAACAATGGTCTGAATAGCTAATGCTCGTAATTTCTTTCGAATCGTATCATAAATTCCAGAGATATTCAGGAAAGATTATTAGTGGACAATACAGGATGTTTTCAAAATAATATTCTAATTCTGAAGAGATCCTATTGCAAAACTAAAGAACCTTTTGGACTAATTAAATTACAAATAAAAATTTAAAATTCATAAAATTATAAATATTCAGTGTAGCCCCAGCATGATCGATATTTAGTCAGTGATAGAACTTTCTCCCATGATTTTTTTTCCCAGCATGTTCTGCGCTACAGTTTCAACGGGTAAAGTTATTTAAGTCTTCAGTTCGTTAACGTCCGCTGGTTGTGGCGGAAAAAACATTTCATCTTCTAAATAGCCTGAAAGAAAAAAAAATGGGGGCCACAAATTAAGAGCAAAGTCATCATCTGCTCCGCGTTCATTATATCGTACATTTGGATACCGTTCGTGTTTCTCATGGTGGTCACACTGAACATTTATGAGCTTTAAATTGTTATTTTTCATTTAATGTTTCCAAAATGCTTGTAACTTTTGTCTTGTAATTGTAGCTCTTCAAAGTTGGAATATTCTTTTCAAACAAGCCGTACAATAGATAAAAACCAAAAACGATTCATTATATTCTCTTCATTTCATAGCCTCGCATGATGACAGGACTGCTAGTTAAGTTTTATACACTAAATTATAATCTAAGGGCTTTATAACAGGAGAAATCTAAATACATCAGAATTTCAGTATATCACAATTCAGTTTTTTCGTTCATGTAAATATTTAATAATTCATATTTCCCATAATGATATAACATTTTTTAATTTTTTAACGTTTTTAGAATCGGAAAAAGTCGAGTAGAAATGTTTTTATCGCCAAATGTTTGAGACATTCATTTAACATATTGGGGATACTCATTTAAATCTTATAACTGAGAAACTTTCAAACAAATTTTACAAAATTTTAAATTTAAACTAATTTCATGAAAAATCAGATGCGCAAAAAAAAAAAAAAAAAAACTAATTCCGAAAAGAGAAAAATTATATTTTTGAAGTTAATACTGTATGTTAATTATAAATTAATATACATTAATGAAATAACAAAAATATTTAGTTTTCTTTCAGCATTGATACCAATTTTGTTCAGCTATGATGAGATTCGTGGAATTTATTAAGGATGCCCATTTTCGAACGATTGTATCACTACAACTGTTAATAAGATATCATAAAAGAACTTATTTTTCCAGTAACAAAAATCAAGTATATTGTTACGTTGGGCACTCGCGATTTTCTCTTCACTAACCTCAGGAACTTTTCGGTAAATTGAATTGCATACATATTTGCAGCTACTTGTCAACCAAATTAAACGTGATTAGATATATTTGATGAAAATAAAAAGTTTTGCAAATTGAATTAGACATAAAGATATACAAGCGAAACAGAACTGAAGAGAAAGAGAAGGGAGACAGAGGATAACGACAAGATGGCGAATGTTGTAGATTGGAATAAATCATCATAATTAATCTTTTACACAGAATAATTGGAAACGCTCTTGGTCAGAATAATAGGAATTGAATCTACAATAATCGAGAAGTGCTTGAATCGAAATGAGTGATTTTGTATTTTTATTATTAGAACATAATCTAGGATAACTGATTTATGAGAGATGTGAGAGAGAAAGCGATCTTGCATATTCTTTGATAGATAGTAAAACATGTCCTGTTACGCATCTTCAATAGGAGTTTTAAACTTTTTGACTATTTAATTAGATTTTAAGATGGATGAAGAGTTAAATAATGATGGGGAAGGCCATTTCAATATTCAGTTTAAATACATACATGTCACATTTAGGAATGCAGGGATATGCATAAGGTAAAATTGTAAGAAAATTTAATAACTGCATAACTGTTTCATATATTCAATGAATAAAACGTTTGTTTCGCTTACATTTCAAGTAGCTCTTACACATACGACCATATAAAAATTACTGAAAGATAAATCAGGTATACTTTTCAATAATATCCCATTTCTGCCCAATTTTAAAAAATACTTGGGGGGGGGGAGAAATATAATTACATTTCCAGCGAATATATATTCCTATCTTTTTAAATAGAAAACCACAATTTAAGATATTTACTTATCTGCTTTACAAGAAACACTTTTTACATCAGGTTAATTAATCCAATTGACCTATGACATGGTATGGCGGAAAAGACGATGCCAGCAACCATGTCTAATGGAGACAGAAGCCCACCTGCGATAACAGATGTTTGAACTATAACCTTTGAAAATATGCGGTTCAAATACTTGAAATACATCTCAAATGGTGTGCATTGAAGCGAAACGCTTCTTAACGAAGTGTTTTTAACTTTGTCCAAGTATGAGATGCAATGTATGGTACAGCAGTGTTTAGCATTTGTTTATCATCTTAAAAAATGATTTTAAGAATCATTTTTTTACCATCATAATGAGGAAGAATTGGAGGAGACTGAGGCAATGAGATAAAGAAGATATAGCAGAATATTACGAATATTTAAAATAAAAAACGGTCAATAACCGAAGTCACAAAATAAACCTTTAATTTGTGTCATAACAAAAAGGGGATTAATCTTGTTTGAAAGACAAGTTATCAACATTTATTTTTCTTTTCTTTAAAAGTGAATACATATTTCTCAAGAACAAACAAAAGTACAGATATGCAAGTACACAAATTTTATTTATGAACTAAAGACACAGCAGCAAAATTAGATTAAAAAACTAACAAAGTTATATAAAAAAAAACCAAGTTTAATACTATGGCTAGAAAATCTAGCTGAGTTTCTCCTAAATGTGAGAATTCTACATAAACAAGCATTTCAAATACTACAAATTAAATTCAGCAGATCCCATAAATAGCATTCCTTCGCCGACAAAAATTTAACAGATTCCCATAACATAAATCTTTTCTAACTCCATTCACCAAGAGGCACCTAAACCATCAGATCGAAAATTTAGCAGAATGTAGTACGAAAACAAACAACCCGGCGGAACTAAACCTTCACGCTTTTCCCATCCCAGCACATATTCTAATAATAAAAGCAAGCCGACGCTACACAAAGGAGACGTTATATTCGCCCTCTTCTTTCCAAAGAAAAGAAAAGTCCTCTGAAGAGTAAAATAACCCCTCGAGGAATTCAGGTTTATGATGAACGATGCCGTATCGCCTTCCTTTCGAAAAAGTCGAACAGGGGTGGTCCGAACGATAGCTCATCCGTTATTGAAGGCATTTCAACACTAAAGGTTTCATTCACTGTTCTGGCATTTATGGGGTGATATCTAGAGAATCGGATACGATGGGTGTTCCGGAGCTTTGGTAACCTCTCACCCACACCATCTTCGATTCATATCGATACCGTTAAAGTTAATAGTTTTCCTCACCGAGAGAAATAAATACTCGCTATGTGTTTTTTTTATTTTGGTTCTTGGGGAAATAAAGTGGTTAAGATAGTTTTGGGGTAAATTGCTCTTAAAGTTGGATATTTTATATGTTTGCGAGCCGTACACAAATAATTAAAAGCATTTTTGTATCATTTATAGCCCTTTTGAGGAACAAATATAAAATTCTGAATGAAAGAAAACTTTACATGACAAACCAACTTAGTTTTTACTGAGGATATTATGCTTGTATATTTATTTTACATAAACCAAGATTTTTTTTAATGAATGAAAGATAAATCGTAGTCTTAAATAAGCTTGAATATAATTAAATTTTTCCGAATTAGAAATAAGCATGATGTATATTCCTAATAATACACGGCTAGTAATTTCTGGATTTGAACAACGATCTTATTAAAGATATCAGTTAAAGATTGATAAATATTTTAGCATTGTATGATGACACAATGCATAGGCTCATTGATAAAACAAAAAAGATTTAATATATAATAGATTTTAAACAAATCTTAAGAGAATATTTGGCAAGAAGGACTGAAGCTGGTTAATATTAGACATAAATTCAATACACATAAAATTTTCGAACAGCGCTTATAAAAAATTTCTCGGTTACTTATTCCTTTACCAAATTAACTATTTTTACTGAATTGACTATTTAATACAATCTACACTAAAATTACCAAAGATATTTTTAATGATACTTCAGAGAGTAAGTTATCCCTAAAAGTGATGAAAAATATACAAATCTATATGATATATTAATTAGCCATGTGTATCTTTAAATATATAATAAATAAAAAAAACCTCCTAATCTCAAATTGCACTAATTTATTTCTGATGTTCCTATCTCTAAAGATTAAAGACTATCCCTGAATATCTATACTTAAATTTCTAATCCACCCACTCAGTATTATATTAATTATTCATTCTGAATAAATATGGTTCGTCTCATCAATCTAACATTACTTTTGAACAAAAAAATATTTGAAATTTTTTTTAAAGCGCGGACCTTCTTTTCAAAACTCCCCTAAATGTTTTTTTTACCCCAATTGCAAACGGAATACTAATTTTTCACAAGATGATCAAATGTTTCTCTATTTATGAACAGAAATAAAAATATTTATGGCAAGAAATGGCCAAAGCTAACACTGCTAGTTCATGAGGTACACTGAACTTAAGTGGGGGGGGGGGACCAAACATTCCAATTAAACATCGCCGATATTATCTATCTAGTAAAGAAAACACCCACACGATTTGTAGTAAGCTTGCAAGGGCGTCTATTGCCACACTTCTGTGATACAACCGGCGATACTCAACATTTTTTTTTCAATGAACAAATAACTACATTCTATTCGAACTCCCCGTTTTAGGGCAAACCGTCATTCCCACCGACCACAGCGAAATCAAGGTTTTTGTGGCCTCTCTATCTGTGACCGCCATCTACTCTTCCATAAGAGTGGTGGGTAGATTTCTAGGACAGATAATTATGGGTCTGAAGTCAGATTGGAATCTATTCGAGTAATCGATGTACAAAACTTCATATCTTGAAGATCGCCATCAAGAGATACGACCTCCTCCGCACGGTGCCTACAGCCACTCTTTGGAACATTGTTGCAGTTCAAATGACATTTCGGTTCTATGGTTGATCACAAAAGGATTAGAGAAATCGAGCAATATTTGTTCTACGCCGTTTCAGGTAAATGTAATTGCTGCCAGATTGGTTGAGGATTTTATCTTGGATTATTAACTGTGCAATGGAGCTATTTAGCAACGAGTTTTGCAATTACAAATCGCAATCGAGTGATGAAACTGTAAAGAGGATTAAAAGTGAAACGTAGATAGGAAGATTATTTTTAGAGGTCGCTAGGGAATTTGTTCTTTTTAAATTTAGTTACATGGTTGCAACGAAATCACACGGTAAGGAATTTGAGTCATGTTATTTCCAACGAAATCACTCGATAAGGTATTGAGTCATGTAATTTCCGACGATGAATCGAAAAAACAATAACTGAATGGAAGTCGCGTGAAAAATTTGCTTCATTGGTTTAACGTCATTTCAAAAAAATAAATAAATAAATAAATAAAATAACTTGACAATGAGATATCAGGATGTTAGTAAAAAATTACTTATATAATTTAACTGGGGGATTACAGATATAAATGAAATCGGAAGACAAATGCGGAAGAATCACAAGTCGTGAATCAAAATCATCTGGTGATTTTCAAAGCCATTACCTTTTTTCCCTTTCCGTTTTCGACTGATTTTGAAATCTTCCGTTTAACCATGTATTATTAATATCGACATATATAGTAACATAATCTTGATGACCTACGTGCAACTTCACAATAAAAGTTATATTCCTAAACATCTGGGAAAAATTAAGTAACCTTTAAAAACATTTTTTTGAAACGGATATCCTCCATCCAAAGAAAGAAAATATGTCATCATTTTCGATTTCGCAATACGATCCGATCAGTGTCATAAATACACTTTAATTTTGGTTTATGGACAAGAAAATGACACATCTGAAAGGCAACTGATGCACTTTAGGTCATTCCATATAAATCCTGAAAATTAATAAACATTTCTTAATTGTGTTCCCTTTTAACTCCGTTAATAAACACACACACACACGAAGGCACTAATAAATTACGTTTATTCAATCACATTATTAATTTACCTCATTGGAAAATGGATTCATTAGAGAGCATTCTAAATACAGAAGCAATCATATAAATTCATCAAGAGTAAAGAAATAAATCCAATTAAAAATACTTAAAAAAACATTTATGAAATCTGCAAATCATTCCATAAGCTACTTTCCAAAAAAAGGAATGTCATGGAAAGCTGAGTGAAAAAAATGTGGCTTGTACATGATCGCCGTAATTACACCATCTGGTAAGGTCTGCGGGAGTCCAATTATCTACAATTAAATGAAGCCTAATCGTTCACTCGAGTTGATTAGATTTTGAGGTTCGTAAATTATGACCTAATGGATGATACAGTTGATTGATTGCATAAATGACCGCATGTGGCGTAACAGTAACTTCATCAAGCCACCCCCTCATATATATGAACTCGCTAATCGAAAGTGCACAAAACAGGAAAAGAATGAACAAGTTTTTTTCAATAGTGTCGCGACTAATTTTTTCAGAACTTGGTAAGTGAAGAGTTAGGTTTAGATTTATAGGAAGAGGATGTGATATCCCACCCCCTCTAAAATAGAAAAAAAATATTAATTGTTATAGATCATTTTTAATAGAAACTTAAGATGAAACAAAGTTTCTTCACATCTGTTAAAAGACAATAGAAAAAGTGCGATAGTTTTTACGCATTCAACAAAATTGTAAAAGGAATTGAAGATTTTATGCTCAAAGATTTTTCTCATAAATGTAACATAGAAGAAACAAGCCAAAGACGTATTCATAGAATTTATATATATATATTTTTTTTATTTATTTCATCATCCACTAGTTGAAGTTGAAAAAATTTAAAGAAATTAATGTTAAAATGTCTACACAGAAGAAATTTACAGAAATTAATACTCAAAAATGCAAGAAAAATAAACTTTACAACTATTTGAACTCAAAAGATAATTGATTATCTTAAGCTCAAAGGCTTTCAACATGCATGTGTCATAGATGTTCAGAAAATTTATAAATTTAGATTTATATAAATTTATCAGGGACCGAGTCAGGTATGACAGATTGCAATTTAAGTTACCTTAAATTTTAACGTCAATGTTCTCGATTCATGTGACATTTGATTGGTGCAATCACGTATTTCAAGGCAATCAGTTCATGCGCCTCATTGACACCGTTTTTGCTTTTTATAGAAGTTTTCGTAATATATATGTGTGTGTGTTATGTTATGTTATGTTATGTTATGTTATGTTAACATACATAAGTTAAAAAAACATGTCTTGATTTAAAAGGATTTTAATATTATAACAAAAAATAAATAAAGATCTTAATGCTAAAGCGTCGTTACCTAATTATTAAATATGAAATTGCACAAGGAATTTACAAGTATAATGATGTCAGCTTTGACTTCTGCAAAAAACGCGAGATTTCGTCTACCTTGAATTGAGTCCATAATTATAATATTAATTAGCAGTGGTAGTACAAAAATTAATAAAGCTTTGAACAGTCAGACAAGAGCAATAAAATTATTTCATGATGTGAAGTCGGTTAGAAAAATTTTTGTAAACATGTTTTACAAACCTATTTAAAAAAAATATTTTAGGATTAATACATAATTTTTAATGAAATTTTTCAGTCGCAAATTTTCGTGGCTGTAATTTAGCCAATTAAAATTTTTTATGTAAATCAAAAATTTAGATTAATAGCGAAAGATACGATGTCGAAATAATCAAATTAAGTTTTTAAAAGAATTGAAATATAAAATTGTAAAAATTTATATATTGTGTACAAACATATTGGGTACAGAAAGTAGACGAAAATTAATGATTAGAGAGATCAAATTTTCTAAAACTGTTCATAGATAACTTTTAATTATTATGTATTCATTTTATTTAACAATGTGTTTATAAACACTTTAAAACAGATCAGAATGAATTTAGGTTTGAAACTTAAGGATCCTTAAACTTTAAAAAAGTTTCGATTAAAAAAGATATGTTAGAGAGCCCCGTCGTTTCTGAATATTTTGAAGCCAAAATTTTAACGATGCCACCAAAACTTCCAGAGTTATCGAGGGAAAAAACTAAACCTTATTATATTTCTTTTTCGTCATTTTTCAAATTTAATTTTCTTCAAAATAGCAATTTTTTGCTAGTCCGCAGGATTTCTTAAAAACTATTTATCATATTAATTTGAAATTTCACACACTTGTTCAAAATAAGTTTATGATTAAGTCAATTTTTTTTAGACAAATTGTTACAAAAACATTTTCGCTTAATTTTTTAAAAATTATGCATAACCTCAAATTTGAATATTTTCCCACTAGATAAGTTAACATTATTTTTGTACATTTTGATCGATGCCGTGTACTTCAGAATCCTGCGCCCAGTAAAATACTACTTTTCGTAATTTTGAAAAAGTGACAATTTTATATTCTTTTATAACTTTTAATGACTTTTTTTTTAAAAGTACATGAAAATGTATGAGACATGATATAAATCTATATTAATATCATATGGTAAAAGTTTCAAATTTCTATTCTATTTCGTTGGTATGTTATATATTGGCTTGAAAAATAAACCTCTTAACATTTCTTAGTTACCGAGACAAATTTACGAAGTGAGAATTTTCACACGAAAAATAGAACTGATTTACTTCTTAGGCATTTACGAGGTCCTAAACGAATACGGAGCATAAATTTTTCACACTGGTGAACGAAAACGACGAGATCGGACTTCGAAACAAATTCAGCGATGATTTCGAAACGAGGACAATCGATAATTAAAGCATCGGCTTCTTTTGAAACTCAATCTTCTTTTCTCTTTCCTCATCGTTATTTATTAGGTTCGTTAAAAACAACGAAGAGAAAAAGAAAAAAGGAGTGGCTTTACTACTTTGGTATCAATTCTTACCGAGCTTCTAATTCTCCCTCCCTTCGTAATCACTTGATACCTTAATTTTCCACTTTTAAAAGACCAAGACGGGTAATACTAGACTTTGATGAGCAGAAAAGCCCACGTGTTAGTTCTTAATACGGCAGGCATGACGCTTAATTCTAGATTATTGTAGGAAGAAAAAAATAGACATTCTTCCTTCAGTGAAAAAGTTCATTAAAAAAAACCTTCATCGATAGAAAAACCACTAGTAGATTATTCTTTAGATGTAAATGAAAATATCGGGACAACTTTTTGTTTTTATTTTCCTTAATCTTGCGAAGTTTTACTCTACGTACTGACGAATACTTCCAGATTAATTTCGTAAGTAAGGCACAGAGGCGATTGTAAGATCGGGAAGACTGGGTACCATCTGTTTTATTAGTTTAAACAAATCTACGTTAAATTCATAACATATTGTTCCGTTTTTGGTGATGGAATTAAATAAATCTCCCAGAAAAAAAATATTGAGATAACTGAATGAAAAGGAAAATACATTCCTGAAAAATTTATAATTGGAATTAAATCCAAATTGAAGAAAATGACTAGTTTAAATTAACATCGCAACATGAGGGCTACTGGCAGATGACCTCATGGTCACATGATGAGGATGACACTCGTGGTACGTAAAAACATTCATGAATACGATGAAGTAATAGTTGAGATTCCTGTTAACTCTCAATTAAAACACATTGTTAGTAATAAAAAAAGAGATAATAGCAAAATTCCCAGAAAGTCTATTTCAAATTACATACTTTTACAGTAACTCACGAAATATTCGGGGAAGAGGGAAGAATTCATTTTCATTTCTATTAAAAAAAATTTACATCAATTCCCAAATTCGTAAATGCTCTACTGTTCGGTAACCATCAATCCCAATTCAGTAAGCCGTAAATAATTATTTTGTTGCACTTTATAATGGGTTTTATAGCACATTTCCTTTCAACTAAGCCTTTTGGTAATTTAATATAATGCTGTTGGAATCTCTTTCAATCACTGAAACGAGATTAATATAAATTAGCGATTGTAATTGTTTATTAACGTCACACTGAGAAATAGCATGGCGAAGGACATTGTAATTTTGAAACGCGGACGACACCCGAATGGCACTTCCCTCTCCAAATTTCAACATCACGCCAACAGTAGGATTTGGAACCCAGACCAGCTTCAAGATCAGTCCCCCTTCACGATGGGTCTTTAATGTCATCAGGGTTCGAGCCCGCGACTCGACAAAAAATCGCTGGCCACAAGTTCGCAACCATGACTACTAGATTACAGTGGCCACATGTAAATCAGTGAAGTGCAATGAATAAGAATGAGGAATTACATTTAAAAGCAGCGAAAATTTTAATAAGGTAATAAGGAAGTGTGCAGAAGTTATCAACCAAGAAATTGAATCCTGCCTATGCGGACAAGGGTAAAGAGGACCAAAGATAGTGCGGCGACTCTCGTCAAAAACAATATCAGAAGTTAAAATGTCTTACTTAACCAGCCAGAAGAGATGTCTTTTCAACCTGGTTGGTAAGAGCATGAAAAAAAAAAAAAAAAAAACGACCGGTCAACTTTCCTTCGAATCCACTGGTCCAGGGTTCGAAACAACTGCAGCACTCAAGGTCACCAACTATCTCCCTCTCCACTAAATCCACCCGCCACCGAAATAGAATTGATCTGCGAGTCGGACCCTAATTTCAAGTGCTACAACAGATTTCGACCCGACTAGTCCATGACAATTTAGCTGTGCATCAATCGGGTTTCACTTGATTTCAAATTTCATCAAAAGATTCGAATGAGTGAAGATTATTTCACAGGTGTGTTAATAAGCATCTTGTGTATTTTTATTACATTAGGATTTAAATAAACTCAAGTTGAGTTACTACCTTGTTTAACTTTATTAGTGACTTTATAATTCAAAAGAGAGAATGTGACGGGTCTATACGCGATCTTGTCACTAACAGTCCTCTAGGGGAATTTTCGGGCCTTAGAAATTATTTTTATTAGAAAGCTTCCTCTGAAGAAGAGAACGTGATCATGCAGATTAAGACTGATATATATAGTATAAGCTTTCAAGAGAGAGAGGAGAGATAGAATATACTTCTAGCTGAGCAGTAAATAAACTAAGTGTTTTAGAAATGTCGAGTCCCCCTTCCGACCAAAAACCCTTACAAGGGAGCGAAGGCGAGGAATTAATAACACAAAATCTGTTTTAAGGCCTATTTCTCCTTTTGAGTTGTGTATCGCATCTAAAATGTATCCAGATTTCATTCATTTTAAATCATAATATATTCCAAGAAGATTTAGTTCCAAAAAGTACAACCCATCAAGCAATAATTTAACGACTGTTTAATCGGCAAAAGGAAGGAAAATCGAAGAATATGCTCAAAATACAAGCATAGATTTTTATGCAGCAACCGAACAGTTTGAAATATGATTAATTTTTTAAATGCAATTTTCGCTAAATGATATAGTCAATTTAAACTCAGTGCAGTCATCAGACAATAAAGAACATTCAGAACTGCATTTCCAATAATTTCGTAAAGATTAAAATAAAGTGGAAAAATATTTAAAAATTGCATTCAATGAATATGTAAAATATTTTTCCCTATGGAAATAAATTACTTCATTTCCTGTAAAATAATTTCAACAATTTTCTCTTTGTATTTTTTAGGTTACGAACAAAAGGTATATGATCATACGCATAGCTGAAATAATGAGCAATAAACAACAAATGAAACGATTTGAAATAAGAAACGAAGTCATTTGTTATTGCTGTACCAAAAACAAGGTACTAGAATCTTGTGTTTCCAATCTGTGAAAAATCAGTTTTCCTTGCATTGTTTCAATCGTTTTCTACTAACGAATATTTAAGTGGAGATTTATATTATTAACCATACTAGACGAAATTAGAGAATCAAAGACGTGTGCACAAAACTGAATAGAATTCGACAAAATAGTAATATAAAAAATACTAAAAAAATATTCATCTTACAAGATGAAATCAAAATACTTTTCCCGACAGTAAGGAATTATCAACAAACATTTTTAAAACCTAATTTCCTTTTATTTAAAAAAAGTGTGGATAGGGGTGGAAATTAAACGGTTCAGATTTGAATTTACACAATCATACTGGTGAATATAATTTCCAAGCCTTTTTATTAACCGTTTAAGCAATAAAACTTCTAAAATTTTCATTTTTAAGAACCGATGAGTACAGAGCTTTGACGTTCAATTAATACTATATAACAGGGATAGACAAATGCGATTCTTTATTAAGTGCGGCACACCCATTGAAAATTTTAATTCATTTTTTTAAATTATTATTTCAGCCCTTGTAAAAAAAATAAGTCCTCCTAAATAAGTCTCTTTACTCTCTCCCTTGAAAATAGCTTCTAGACATCTTATTTCAATGGGTATGGAGAAGCGAGAATATCCCTGTGAAACTTAGTACTTTTAATAAAGCTCGTGAAGTCTAAACATTGTTCACAATTGACCAATAATCATATAACAGAAATGGTGCGAGCAGCTTCCGTCAAATTTTACGCTTAATTTCGACGATTTGATCAAAGTTCTTTGTTAAAAGTTATACTTTTTTTTTATTATTAATGCATTATTATATTTTATTTTCCTCATTCAAATTTTGAAATAATTATTTTTTAGTTTCTTTCTTTTAATTATACTTTCCCATACATGTGTACTCAACATACTTGCATGGAATATGCAACTAACCTAATTAAATTAAATTTGAATTTATGTATTTAATGCGGCTCTCACTGACTTCAAATATGCCCCTCCCTAGAATTTCAGGTAATCTAAAAATAATATATACCAGCAAAAGATGATGTTTCATTCTCAGTTTCATCGAGAATTGGCTTAGAAAAATAAGAAACATGGTCAGAAAATCCGAAAATATGTATATCTAATAAAAGAAAATAATAAGCATGAATAGTATAATTTGGGAAACAAAAACTAATTAATGAATCCAAGTCCCATCATATAAAAAATTGATATTTCTTCTTAAAACCTCTGTATTGTGACCCAAAAACAAATAATTAAAATTTAATTTAGAATAACCCGTCACTGAATTACCAAATATTTTTAAAAGAACATTAAAAAAGTTAAAAGGTCGTCATCCAAATATTTTGTATCACAATGACTTCCCCCAAAATTTAATAATCACTACCTATATGCGAAAGGGGGGATGGGGCAACAGAATTTGTTCTAAGAATATAATTTTAAAATTCTTAAGAGTTGCGAAAATTAAATTAAATTGAATTCACACATTAAATCACAAACATGAGTTATCTAAATAAAATACGTAAACTCAAAAAGAAATAGAAATTCCGAGAAGGATATGAAATGTTTGTGTTCGAATATGAACACATAAAATATCATAACAATAATTTATTTTTATTTAATATTTGTAATTCCCAAGAGATGAAGAATACATATAAAAAAATTTCAAAATAACAATGCAATTAACGCCACTTGGTTCAATTTGTAGTACTCCAAAAATGGCGTGCTATCCAGTGAAATGTACACAGAGGAATGAATTCTTGGGAACACGTAGTATATAATGCTGCTGAATTAATTTTTTATTAACAAAAAACCCTATTTTCCCCCCCTGGAATACGCAAATACTTCTTTGAAAATAAACATCAACATTTTTCATTTCATTTCCAGTTCAGAGAATTCAAAATAGAATAATCAAATATTACGAAGACGACATCAAAAGCTGTTTAATCCAATTTATTTATTTAAAGCTTATTTATTCCCCATTTTTCAAATTTTTTAACAGGTAAGATTTAGTTATTTTTCAGATATAATAAATAATAAGGAAAGAACAGATTTAGTCTTGTATCTCCTAAGGGATAGGAGCTATTTTTCTTGACAGATTTTACGAGGAATAAGGAAATATTTTCACACGCCCTTCTTACATCTTTCCATGGCAGTAAAAAAAAAAAAAAGTCCTTGAAATTTTAGAACAATACGTCGTTAACGGAAAAGTTCACTATCGATTAGGATAATAAATAGAATTTACAACGACTGTTATGCTCATCCGAAGAGTTGCATCACTTCATTTTTTAGTTTCATTCCTATTAAAAACTTCCTTAGGTCAAGGGAATTCCGATCGGTAGATCATCTATAAACCCTAGTGAGAAAACTTTAAAAAATGTATGATAAACATTCAACGATTACAAGTAAGCTCGACCTTTCTCAAAAGATATTTTGCAATAATTTCCTTGCTTTCTATAAATTGTTTTCCTTTAGTTGAACGATTAACTTAAGAATTTCATTAAACGTTTATTAAATTTACCGGGTTTTTTGAAAATTTTATTTTCGCAGTTCTTTAAAATGCAACCAATCGACATATAATTAAAGTAACATGCAGAAATAAGGCAATTTCATATATATGAACGAAAAATTTGTTTTTAGTAAAATTTTTACAAAATTCAAAAAAAAAAAAAAGAAAAAGAAAAAGAAAAAGAAAGAAAGAAAGATAGAAAGAAAGAAACAGATAAAAAATCAGCAATGTACGAAGTGTATCTGAAACACGAATAATTATAGACATATGGCAGGTGCGCGCGCGCGCGCGCGCGCTCGATACATTTCTTCCTAAGATTTCGAGTCTTTTAACGAATTACATGGGAAACATTCAATTCCATGGGCAGAGATAAATTTTGCTTAAAAATACATGTATTTATATAATGTATATTTCCCACAATCCATTACTCTTTATTATTTCTTTTTCTTTTTTATTTGTTTCTACATTTGACAAATAGTATTACAAAAATTCAATACATACACGAACGTAAACACAAAGTTTATTAATTTACAGATCTTTAACGATAATATTTTCTGGAAAATATGGAGAATATTCTTTCAGTGAATTGTTACTTTAGTCCGAAGGCTTCGTACTAAATATCAAATAACGCGAGAAATGCATTTTACACACGGGGAGAAGGAGGGTGCTAATTTCAACAAAAAGACTTAAAATGGACTATGATTTCCAAAAATCCATAAAACACTTAAAGAAACCAAAACCAGTGATATCGAATTGGCGCGAAAAATGTCGGCCTCGAATAAATTCATCTTAGTTTCAAAAAAAAAAAAAAATTTAGAACCAGTTTAATTAAAAATTAAGATATAATAGCACCAACTCAATAATTTAAAATATAATCATATTATAACGTGTTTTAGTATCCCTTCTATGAGCAAAATTAGGCTCCAAAAAAGAGGATTTTTTTTTATACAAGAGTAGATTAAGATTATAAGGAATAATTTTCGTTATTAATAAAAGTCATAGTGAAGCAATTTAAACAAGCTAAGTTATCTTCAGCTACTTTATTCATATTTTTAGAACAACCATTATCAAAATAATACGGGGCGCTTAATTAACCGCGTCCTTAACCAAATTTCACAACGGAGAATTCTACTTATCTTAATAACTCAAACAATATGTTTACATAGTGGATCAAATTCAAGCAGACTTCTAGCGACGGGATCCGTGTCAAATATGCACGTTAAAACATCTCGCATAGGAGTAACTTGAAACAATAGTGTTCCTATCAATCTCGCTAATCCCTCTATCTCTACTCTATTCACTGCATTTCTTATAATTTACATTTAATTCATTTTCGCATCACGGTTCTTTCACAAAACGAAGTTGTGATACCATAGTAAAGTTGCTCCAGAGTTAAGTTGCAAGTCAATGTGCATGAGAACCCAATTCAACCATACATTTCAACTCCTCGAAACTCAAATTTTTACAACTCATACTATCGCAAATCTCAAGCTAATAACCAACGAGAATGTATCAGATGAGGAATTTAATAGTAACAGGTGATGAATAAAAATACTTTTTTTTATACCTCAAATTAAAAAAATAATAATTATTATTTGATGAAAATTTTCTTCAAAAATTTAAGTTAAAAAAAATCAAGAGGGTTCTTTATACATTAAAAAACGGTATTTTTCATTAGTTTTATTTCAATTTGTCAAAAGCTCTGAGGTTAATTTAATTTCAAAGGCAAAATTTTTGTACAAGACATTATAATTCAGAAAATAACTACAGAAAAACAGTCTTTCCAAAAATGTTTTCCATTTTATGTTTTTTAGAACTAGAATATTCATGTGATTACGAAGAGAATATTTTTTGCATTATATAAATGAAATTAGTTTCATTATATAATGCAAAAAATATTCTCTTCGTAAGAATGAATAAGAAAGAGTCACACTCAGGAAATTATTAATCAGACAACGATTCATGAACCACTCATCGAAGACGAAAACAAAACCTTTTGTTTTGCAATTCCACGTCTCTCACTTACTTCCTGGGTGCGCAACTACAATTCCGCATTTTTCCCAACCCTTCTGATCAAATATAGCTACACTTGACAGCCGCGCTAAGCTAATTAAAGGAGACCAAAGTATGGATAAGGTAAATAAAACCACGTGGTCAACAGCTACGACCGCGTGATTCAACACAAATCGGAGCGTTTGATGGGTGATTCATTTATGATTGGCGGTTAGGGAAAAAAACTTGCACAAGAATAAAATGTCGCCGATAACTTTGCGGTAGATTTCGAAAATATAAATCTTCGGAAAAATTTGGTAAAGGTGATAAGAAAAAGAAGTTGCTTTTCCATGGCAACAATACATATGTTCCGAAAACAAAAATGAAAAATTGTTCATGACGGTAAAAAATTCCTCATAATATTTCAATTCATAAAGGGAGAAAAAAAGTGTTAATTTTCAAACATCACATCGATAAAATTGGGGGGGGAGAGAGAGAGAGAGAGAGAGAGAGAGAGAGAAGCTTTGACTACTGAAGCATGAATAACATGGTTATAAAAACATTCCACTAAAAATTTGTAAATATTTTGTGTGAAAATGGTGAGTTACATATTGTTTAAATTTGACTGAATTACGTTAAAATTCGGAATTCCTTCCAATAAACAAAGAAAATCAAATATTTAAATATAAGAATAACATAAAATCAAAATGAAGTAATCATTGCATTTTATTCTTATATTCACTTTACCAGAAGAAACAGACTAGATAACAATAAGTTCCATTGTTTATAAATATGAATATTTTAAAAAATTTCTTTTACAAATAATTCATAACAGGATATTAATAGTTATTAAAACGCAATTCCATAAGTAAGATGAAAAAATATCACTATTTTTCATAATTCAAATGGATTCTCTCCCCCTCCCCCTGCCCATTTTCGAAAAATACCTGTTATTGTTAGAGAATAACAATATTTTTAAAATTCTGCGTGTAGGAGATTACAAAAATAAATTATGTTGCAGTAAAAATCAATAAGACTGATCAGGGTATATTAAACAAAAAAATAATATTTAAGAGTCTCCGTTTTGAATTGAAAGAACATTTTGTAATATGGCTTCAAAATCCATTAACAAACTATGATATGATAATTTAATGCTATAAATACTGCACTGTTGAACAAAAGAAAGCATAAATTATGAACTAAAATAACTTTTATCACACACAATAAAGCAATGTTTAAAAACGTTCAACCTTTCTAGAAACTCGTTTAGGTTTTGGAAACTCTTTAAAGTTATGAGCTAGTAAACAGGACATTTAACAAACAAAACAAAAACATAAATGAAGAAACTAACACAAGACAAACTCGCATTTGCACAGCTATATATATTTGAATTTCCATTGAACTTTTTTCAAAAGCTCATTTTTAATACGCTCATAAATGCCGCTTTTGATAGCTAGATCTCTTTAACAAAATATCTATACAGAATATTATTTTTTTTTTAAAAAAAAAAAAAAAAAAGTAATCACGTAATCTCGCTTTTTCGTGCGTGTTCCAAACACGACATGTGCTCACAAATAATGTGTAATCTTTAAGGTTTCAAAGAGTCCAGCAGAGAAAGGATCACACACAAAGTGATATTCTTGGAAATACACCTGCAAATTTGTATCCATTCTGTGGTACATAATAAATGCGTTGTCACTGCCGAACATCGGCAGAAAGCGGAAAATCGACCGATGGACAATGGAATTGCCGTAAAAAAATTACGGGCCAACTCGTGAGATGGCATTAAAAATGTCGATGGAACAACAACAAAAAAAAAAAGTTGCCAGGGTGTTGTCATCAAATACTGCCCACGCTGAATCCACCAAACCTTGAGGATACATAGGTCCACGAATTATTTTTTTCTGGTCTTTTTTTTTTTCTTTTTAAGTCATTGACTTTCAGTGTTCAGTTCTCCTCTCTCCCTCACCTTCGAATGAGCGAGGTAACACAAAAACGAATTCTTCGTGCTTAAAAAGTTCTTGACACGGTGCAAGGTCACATTTTACAAGAGCACGTGGAATTTGAAACATACTACTTTCCCCCCCCCCCACCATTTAATTATCTTGTGCTCTCCTGATATTTTTCTGGTTTTAGAGCGTTTTTTACCTTCTTTTTTACCATCTTACTGATAAAAATTGAATAGACAATAAAAATGTTTTGGGACAAAAAGAAAATAAAAGGTTTCGCAAAATACGTGTTCAAGTATAATCTTCTTTGTGAGTGTGTATAAATACATATGGTAATAAAACAAAAATATTAATATTAATAACATTTGTACCATGTTCTTTTTTTTTAAAAAAAAACACTTTTAAATACTAGAAATAAATCAAAACAGAATATTTCAATAAATCGTATTACGTAACATGTATAAAATACAATTTAGAATTGAACCACAAATATTAAAAACAATGAATTACTTCGATTATCATATTGCTTTTTT
The DNA here is from genome assembly GCA_019974015.1 of Nephila pilipes. Lineage (NCBI taxonomy): Eukaryota > Metazoa > Arthropoda > Arachnida > Araneae > Nephilidae > Nephila > Nephila pilipes. The sequence goes on along the minus strand of BMAW01097829.1, from coordinate 603,974 downwards.
GTTATTTTACATTTCTATTTCCAGAAAAAAATGAACAAAACATTAAACATGTTTATTGATGCAATAAGGCTGCGGAAACCGAGTAATGATGATTCGAAAGTCCTACAGTGTAACACCTCGTATTCCAGCTCTATTGATGACTGGTCGTGTAGCAGTGCTAAAGTGTTAATGTGTTAATGTTAAAGTGTTAATGTCTAAAGTGTTAATGTCCTTGTCACTTAACTGTGATCTGCCGCCAATAACCCTAATTTGTAAATTTATTTTGCAGATATAGATTATGCGATTTATTTTTCCATATAATTTTGATAATAAACTTTTCTTTTTCTTGCCGCACATATTTCCAGCTTGGTAAACACTTTATAACATACGTTAACCTTTATATATTGAAAATATGTTATTTCTTACTTTATCTGTATGAAAAAGTTCTATTACAGATCATATTATACTGTTAAAAAGATTTTTGATTAATAAATAAAATTCTAAATGCCGGATGGGTTTTTTCCCTTGGGAGACGGAGGGATGCAGTTTATAGAACTAGCCAGTTTGGTCCTCTGAGGCGTTCCGCCAATACCCCTCATTTTGTTTCTAGGAGCGATGCTAAGAATCAATCAGTATTACGGCAATAAATACATCATTATTAAAGAAAATTATTTACGTAAATAATGATGTTGATACATGTGTGAAGTCTGCAAGTAATAGACACGTTCAGAGCCACACACACACAAAACAGTACACTTAAATTGCAGTGTCATACATTTTCCCCCAGTACACCAAAATACTTCAGTAAATCAATATGACTGCAAAAAATATTCTTGAGAAAAATTAAATGAATTGCAAGTCTTCAGAAGAAAATTCGTTCGGGGGAAGAAAAAAAAGAGTTTTGTGGGAAGTGTAAATTATTTTTAAAATACATAATTTTAAAATATGTAACAATCTTGCTCTTACTGCATTACTTGCAAATTTAAATTAAGTAAATAATTAATGTTTCATATTGATGTAATAAAATTACCTTATTTTTAATAAATTTATTTTAAAATTTATGTTCAATTAATTATTTCACTAGGAATAATCAAGCGGATGAGAGGAAAAACAGATTAAGAATTCATTTCCCCGTTTCAAATTTTAATTTTCAATGAAAGAAAATGATACAATAATGTATACATAATTTGCATTAGAAATTCAAAAATGCAGTCAGTACCAACTACATTATTAATCAATCAAACATTTAATATCCATCATATTAAGAGCCAATACGTTATACAATAACTTAAGAATTTTTTTTAATAAAAAAATTATAATTCAATGATTAGAATTCTGAGAGCTAATGATAGCACAATTAACCTTGAACAACATACGATAATTGAATCCTTTCAGGAAATAATATCACACCACAAATACTCCACCCCCTTCTTTTTCATCTGCTAGTTATAAGTAACATAATACGAGAAATACATCAGTTTTCACAGCAAAGTAATATACACTAACTGACAGTCTGAAGCAGTACTTTCCTCATTCCTTTTTCATGCACAGGGAAAGAGATGACAACTAAAAGGAGGAAACCTGAAGTAAAGGAAAACACGTCTACTTCAATTACCATACTCTCTTAGGCAAAGAGTGTTTAAAAATTTGCTGAGTAATAATTTAAGCATAAAAGCTTTTCAACATTTACTTGTATTTTAAGATTTTAAAAAATGAATATTTACACAGTAAGAAGAGAAATAAAACATTTGAGAAAGAGGGAAAATATTTAAATTAAAAAAACAAACAATAACTTTTTTTCAAATCAATTAAAAAGGTTGACAGTTTCAAAACTATATTTTTCAAAACAAACGGTAGATCTTTTTTCGAATGTTAATTTTCTCTCCTTCCGACTTCAGCTTGGGATTTTATCTTGTGAAATATTAATATATACAATTAAAACTTTTTAATTCGGCATCCGATGGTTCGGCACATTCTATAATCCAGCGCCGATGAGATCGTTTGATTTTGTCGTGCGAATTCGGGAGTTTGTTGACATTGACATCCAGGTCGCGACACAACGCCGCTGGCATTTTCGCCCAATCTTTATCTTAACTGTAAGTATTCATTTCAGTAGAGTGTTTCTTGTTTTCTAGGGGGTTATATATCACGTTTGCACAGTATTGCAACTAGATATGTATAGTGCAGTGCACAGTAAAATGTTCTCGAAACCCAGCAGATGTTCTTCAAATGCTCATAAAACAAATAAGCGTGTGCATGTGAGTAGAGTAGCTTGTTATAACTTGTTTTAACTATCATTGTACTGAATTAATGTTTTTGGAGCAAAGATTTTATGAATAATAGAATATTCAATTAAATTAATGTTCGATGTTTCAATTTAATTTTGCATTTGCCAGAATTATGAAATACTTTGTCAGATATTTATATAATCCACACAGGTTCAGAATGTGCATTAAAACATTAAATACATGTTTTAATCATTTTCTTCCAGTGATGTGTGTGTACCTTTGATACCCACGTTAACACTATATTGACACTTAAAATCTGGCGTGGCCTTGAGCCCGAACGTGCTAGAAAGTTTACTATAGTAGGATCTAATGCAAGTTAAATCTTATGAGACTTTTTAAATTTTTCTCTTTGGCGTAGGTTTCTATTAAGAAGGAAAGAGGTAATGATTTTTAAAAACAATTACATTCCAATGAAACGACACGCAAATTATTTAGGATGATTTTTAAATCATGAAAAAGCAGCAATCACAAGTGCTGTAAAAAATTTCTTTCTTACTTTTATTCCTTTTTTAATAAATTTACATAGATAATATTTCCCCATAAATACTTTTCAAACGGTTATTTTTAATTTTTTTAAATTTCTTAAAAAATATCTTCCAAAATATTTAATAAATAAATATTTAAGCAAAATGCTTCCACTTCTTTATTTTAAAATTATAAATTATCCGTTGGGACTCTAAAAACGATAAAATAAAAGCCCATCGTTTCCCCCCCTCCCATTCTTATCGTGATTTAAAAAAAAAAAACATGGGCAAACTAAAAGGCATAAAGAAGAAGAAATCACACACTAAAAGCACACTTAATACTAGGACTTAAGCAAAAAGGGATAATTTAACCCCCAGAACTCGACACACCCTAAACAGCAGAAGGTCATGCAGGTTGCCTTCTAAATCCATTCATCTCAAAACTGAGTCAAGAAGTTTTCGTTCTCCACCTTCTTTTCATTCTGTGTTCCACCAAATGAACGGTTTAAAATCATGTGCTATTTCCAACAAAAGAGAGACGAGCATTTTAAGGGGTGTTTTTATTTTGTGTGTATGTGTACATACATTTCCCTCTCTCTAAATTGCATTGGCCCTTTAAAAATATGTGCAATACTTAAAGATGACAGAAATTCGCGGATGTTAGCAATAAGGGGAATGCACAAAGAACTTACACACATCAGAAAAATTTGGGGGTATTAAATCCCGAGATTCCAAGCGGAGAGAGTTTTTGACACACTAGAAGTAATCCATCATTCACAACTCAACGGGAGATAACAAAGATCCTGACTGTCTTTTATTTATCATTCTCTATTTTGTTTTTATTATTTTTTGTGTAAGACAGAAACTAGGAATTTTTTTTTTGCAAGTTTTTCTCTCGAAAGTGAGGTCAATAAATTCTTATTTTCCTCTTAAGAAAAAAAAAGTTAATAAATATACTGATTACACCTGTTAGTAATATGTAAGTCTGGATATTCTTACGTGATCTCAGCATCTTCAATGTATTATCACATTCGTTTGTTTATTTTCAGTAAAGCGGAACGATCGTAAGTCTAACCAATGCCTGAGTGAAAGTGTTCTAGAGATCATATACGGACAATACTCTTTTCTTCATTATGTTTGAATTTTCTTATAACAAAGACAAGAAACTATTGTTTTTTTTCCCTTCCCTCTCCTATTCACCAGACTGTTTTACTTCAGTGTTCGTAACGAAAGAACCTTGACATTGGGTAAAAAATTCGAATTTGATACTCCAAGGTTAATAACATCTGTTTTTAATTAAAACGAGATCACCGGTTGTCTTTTCGATCTGCATGTATATGAAAATTTAAAAATAATAAATACTTGCTTTAATTGCGGTTAGATAATTTTCAATTAGGGATAAAAAGGAAAAAAAAAATGTTCCATTCCAAGGCGTATAATATTATAATTTATATACATAATTCATGCTTTAATAGAATTTTTAATATAACGAATAAAATTATACATATATGACAGTTAAATATTTCATGAAACAGCAACAAAATTTTACTTAATGTAAGTTTCCTTTAAGAAGAACCGAACGAGAAGGATTTTTTTAAAAAAATATCTATATAAATGCTCTTTATAGCTTTGTTACTGAAACAATACAATAGCCTAAGCATAAAAATATTTTAAAAATAACAGTGCATTATTCCATACATTTCTTATTTTCCATACTCTTGACAAATTTATTAAACTGAATGTATCTTATATCCTATCTCATAAGGAAACAAAGACGGAACTATTGTTCTCGTTACTGTTATAATTTTCTTTTACGCATCGCTGATTTGATGGAGCTTTATGGGCAATAAGAGCATTCCTGTGTGTATTGTTGCTTCCCTTAAAAACGGTACATTGAGTTTCTATAAAATATTTCCAAATTATAGCCATTTTCTTTATAATTTTTTGAGCGATGAATAATTTTTGACATAATATATTAATCATTAAGTGTTACATTCAAATAAGATACTTCTTTTTCATGCATAAAATATTTATTTTAAAAGACTGTGAAGAGATGGAGGAAGTATTTCGGACATTTGAAACTGGAATCAATCAAAGGCTCATAATGTTTTCAGCTTCTTTCATTAAATTTCTCAGCGTGTGAGAAATGTCGCATTAAGCAGCAACATTACAATCTAGTGAACTTGAGCAAGGAACCCTCTCCAATCAGACCCACGTGAAATCTGCGGGGTCATTGTGCCTCCACAGATTTCACGTGAATCAGTCCCACTAACGACGGGTTTTTAGAGGCATCAGTACTCGAACCTACGACTCGACTGAAAAAAAGCTGATAATGAGCTGGCGATCATGAAACTCTGCCATTGTGGCTGTTTAAATTTCTCACAACAGAGAGTTAATTTTTTTTTATAAACACTGATACACGAAGTTGCTAAACTTGTGACGCCCGCCTGACCCGTGCTGCCTCTTGTGCCATAACTAGATTCAATTATTAAACACTAAGACACAATAACCAATCAAAGAGACACTAGAACAATATTTACGGAATTTATTAACTATTTACTATAACAACAACTATATATGCTCTCCTGGGGAAGATTTCTATTAACTAAATTCAACCCACCAATTTTAATCTAACACTCTTACCACTAATCCTTCCTCGACTGCAACTCAGACTCTGGATCAACTGTTGAAAACAGTAGTAACTAAACCTCTTGCATCAAGCTTTAATCTAATCACCTATTTCAACCTCTCTTTCCACTTCTCCTTCAGCCTCTCTATACCTTCTCCTTCGGCTTTTCTATAACTTCTCCTTCAGCTTCTCTCTCACGATTTTCAGTCGGAGTTTATATATTTCCTAACTCTCCCGTTTCACTTCATTTCTACCTGCTTTATCTGCATATTCACGTTTCATTTTTGGTTGGTCAAAGGTTGTTTAGCAAAAGCAATCAATCTCAATTAAAAGTCCCCAAGGTTAGTGAAGAGAAACCGCGAATAACCCAACGTCACAAACTGTATTTTAATTTGGGACATGTTTTATATGGATATGTCAATTGATTGGGAAACACTACATCAAAATCATATTTTGACCGATATTATCCACTACTTCACCATAGTAACACGAATAAAATGATTATAAAAATCAATTAGTTCTAATATCTGAGAAACCATCTAGGGATGCTTGCAATAGATTTTTTTTTATTAATGAGTGAAAAATCACTTATCAACACAGATATAGAACTTATATGGGTATAAGTTTTATTATAAAATTTTTAATTATGGTATTTTTTTTAAAACATTGCATCGCGAATAGTATAGAATTACATTCATTTAACACTTTGTAGTTTTCACAAAAAGATTTAAAAATGAAAAAAAGAGAAACAGCTCTGAAAAATTAACAATAACACACAATTTTGTTCAGTAAAGATAAAGCGGCAAAATAATAATGAAGATGATGATCTAAAATAAATATTTTTTGTGACACATCTGAATTAAGCTTAAATTTACCTTTCACAGTTCATTAACTGAAGAAAAAGATACATTCCTGGTTCAAAAACAAAAATACTCCCAGAAAAAACATTTTTACAGCTATATATATATATATAAAACATTGCATCATTAGTTTTATTTATCTCTTTCGAATATACCAAGTGTTCGGAGAATATCTCGGAAGTCCATATTGTAGCAGCGTTATAATCTGAGACACCCTTTATTTTTAGGGTGTGACAAATCCTCTAAGTGAATACACGTTTGGTGTGAAAAAGAGAGCGCTGATAGTGCCCACACAATTTCCTCATATAGCCTCGAAACACTTGTACTCCCTAGACGCAAAATTCAAACTCTCGAACCCACGCGCTGTTGATGACTTACAGATTGCCCAGAGAATTTTTTGACCCTCTTTTTGCACTCACTCTTCTTTCCAATTTCAGGCGATGGCAACACCATAAATTAAAAGCTTTAGTACGGAGATATAAACAACTAAGCTAGATTAGGACACTAAATGAGTATGTTTACAGCCTTCAAATGGATAATTTTCAGTTGTAATGAATTTGAAGCATCACATTGATACGCAAGAAAAATATGTGTTTTTTAAAACTCATTACGGAGCAGGGTGTTATCAGACTTGTAACATTTGAAAACAGATAGCAGGCTATCTTTGTAATGCCTTAAGAAAAAGCTTTGAAAAGAGAAGAATTAATGCTAAAATAATTCCTCACACTTTGCACAGATAATTCATACGCACGACCTTTATTTTTCACATCCAAAGGCATTTTCAGCATATAATTTATTTAGAATGGGGAAGAACACGTTATGGGAAAGAAAGTGCGGTACGAAAAAAGTTAATCATAATGTCTTAACAATTTTAAACACATGTAAAATAACTTTCTTTTAGTTGCTATCCCAGAAGATAAGTCATATTTATTAACATCTTTACTAAATTTTGTAGAGTAAAAAACAACTTTATAAAATATAAAAATTATATTCCATGAATAATTTAATTCTCAAAAACTTAATTTTCATACAAATGTTCTTAAAATTAAACTTTCATTTTTTTTAAATAATTCAAGTGATTCTGAACTATGGTCAAATGATAAGGACGACATTTGATTTGATACTTCATTCTCCAAATTTAAAACAATCCGCCGACGTGAATACTTTTTTTTATTACCCAAAAAAGCACGAGCTCATTCAATAAGCTGCAAGACCGAGCCTCTGCTGGACAACATTTATTTAAATTTCACACACACACACAAATAAGAATTTCACAATGAAATTCCTCGCGAAAGAGGTGAGTATTAGAGAACTTGGTTTGTAGATTGACCAAGAAATGATCAGAAGCAGCGAAGAACCTTAGCAAACAGGAAAAAATAATAAATAAAAGACATGCTCATTGGTGCTCTCAAAAAATCTTCAGTTTACAAATAGCAATTAACAAATAAAAATGAGATCGGTGGGTTAACAGGAGGTGAAAAAAATACTTATTACAATGACAAGTTTTCATTTTGACAAGAGAAATGTTCCACTTATTTTAAACCAAATAAAAATAACTTGAAAGCACTAAAGACTCACTAAAGAAAGCACTAAAGATAAATTAGAAATTAATCTGCAAACTAATAAAAATCCCTGATTTATTAACTATACCAGATTATACTAACTAATAATAAGAATGCAAAAATGTTTCAAGATAAAAAAAAATTCAAAAAACAAAATAATTAAAAAAAATAAAATAAAAAAAAAGAGCTAATCAACAGAAAAAGCAAGAACTAAAAGACACCCAAGGCTGTTAAAAAATTGAAATCCTCATCAAACCCACATGCGAATTCAAGAGCAAATTTCAATTCAAGGGACAAAATTTTACGATGTGTTCTAAAACGTAAAGACCTTGAGTACGGAAAGATTTAAAGTGCATTAGATTCGTTACACGACGTATCTTCAGTGGCATCAGGATCCACGCCTAGGATGAAACAAGACGGCCACGAATTTACGACCATGACCACTAAGTTACCGCGGCCTGGAAATATGGCATAACAAAACAATTAATTGACGAGAGTTCTGATTTCCAAGCGATTGCTGACAGTATGAAAGAGGAGAAATTAGATGATTAAATCATTGCACATCAATTTTAGCATGTAATTTTGTTCTTTGCATTTGAATTTAAACAACTATTAAAACTGTAACAAATATATAAGTTTAACGGAGAGGAAATTATGATAATCCCCTTTAATTGTTTCTGAAACATCAACATATGCGAAGTGCCTGAGATCAGATATTACTTTAAAGTCTATACAAAGAAAAGTGAATTTCTAAATAATGTGTGGTGTTTCGACATTTCTAACACTGAAAATATTTTGCTTTCATAAAATACACTATTTCAATAATTCTCAAATTTCATAACTATGTCCACATGAATAACTATGCCCCCTATAATTCTGCATTAAAACAACGGTGAAAAATTCGAACCTTATTTTGAAAAATTAGATTTTCCTACGTGATACTTCTTAGATCATTACGATAAAAATAATTTATAAAACTTTCCAAATGATGCGCATTATTTTACTTTGATTGTGTGTCTAATGATAAGGGAAGTAAGTGTGGGACGAGTATTTTTTCAACTCTTGATAAATTGGAATAATATGCAATAATTCAAGACTTCATTCATTCAGGCAAGTAAAAATGCGTAATTTTTTACACACTGCAACTTGCTCATGTACTTTGTAAAAATATCTGAGTTAATTAAATGAATAAATACATATATTGAAATAAGCATTTATTTTTTTTGCTAAACGAAGCCTTTGCGCTAAATTTTTGAACGTAGAATTAACTTCTTTCACAATTTACTTCTCCTCTTCAGAAAACAAGTAAGAGTAATTCGAACTTCTGGTTGATCCGAATTTTTTCTCTGGTTCCTCCAGCTTCTTAGCATGACAAGTCTATGCTACTTACTTAAATAATTTAAAAATACAAAAACACACTTAAATCCAAAGGTATCACAACTTAAATGAAGAGCAGAGATGTATTCACTTTTAAAATGCAGATAAAGTAAATGAAAAATCCTCCTTAAGATCCTTATCAAACTTATAAATGACAAATTAATTTTATAGCCCCTAAGTAATTTTGAGCACCATCAATGACTTTTAATTAAGGCGCAGAATTAGTAAATATAGCTTTTTTTTTTTATTCTTTGATGTTTCCTTATTGAAAGAAAAGCAATGAAATGAAGAAAAAGCGAATGGATAAAATGAAATTCTCCAGTTTCCTCAAGAGGTAATAGTCTATAGATTTTCTAAATTATGCCACGATTTGTGACTTTGGTAAGCTTGAAACAATAGAAAAAGGTCTTTTTTATGTCGCTCAAAATGGAAATAACAGACACGATGTTATGTGATCTTTCGCACAACTTCTGACGTTTTATTGTTTATTACAGTAGAGTTTTTTTTCTATCTCCAGGGCGAGCGAAGAAAGAGAATGTAAAACAAAAATAAGAAACGCATTCCACGAATCGCTTGAAAAATAAAATATGCTCTTTATAAAATTTTATGTGAAACAGAAGTCAAATTTCACTTTTTTTTATATGAAAAATGCTGCGCTTGGGAAAAAAAGAAATAAAATATCAAAAATTTCTTAACATACAAAACTCCGGCCAAATCGATTGCTATTATTTCATTTTTTAATTGACTATATTTTAAATTACCAGTCTACTAAATTCTAAATCGTACTCATTATCATGATAATGAGAAAAAAAAAAGTCTAAAATAGATGTTACAATCCAGTATGCATACCTTTGAAATCGAATAAATTATAGTTGTCCGAATTTAAGTAGCTGTTATGAATAGTTGTCAAAAGCTTAACAAAAAAAAAAATTCAACGAATATAAAATACAGGAAGGATTAAAATTCACCCGACAGTTTTAAATGAAAATAATTTTAAAATGTTTTATAATAGGATGTATTTATTTATATATATGATGTTGTACATTGTGTATGAAATTTTTTTAACTAGGTATGGGAAACAATATCATTTAGACGAGTACCATTGTCCAGTTCGTAAATACATGCTGTTTCCATGAAAAATTTCATAACAGTTCGCAAACCCTTGCTGCATCCTTGAATGTCTTGACAAATATTGGTTTTGAGCAGAGTAATAAGCTTACTAGTGAAAACTCTTATCTTCCCCAGAGAAAAAAAAAATCTACAGCAATATAATCATTTAATGTGGCGGCTAAGGTAAGTATAAGGGAAATGGTTTTTTCTTCAAAAAAAAACTGTCATTTGTGTGTGTAAATATTTAATAGTTGAAATTGTTGCGAACTCGTCTTGCTGTCACCACATTCCTGGTGTATTCTCTATAGCCAAAAGCACTAAGTTAGTGAAACATTAAATGCCTAAAAGGCTCGATTGCTTATTAACGTCGCACTTAGAAGCAACACGAGGGCTATTGGTGAAAGACATTGGCATTTTGAACCGTGGTAAGAGATAAGGACCACAACAAACTGGCAAGCACCCACGTCACGTCACTGGGAGGACTTAAGAGCATCGGCAGATTTAACTTGCATCAGGCCCGCTACACAGTGGATCTTTAGTAAAATCAAGTCTCGAACCCAGACTCAACGGAAACCACGCCAGCTGCGAACTCGTGACCATAGCCACAAGGTTATCTTGAACAAAAAATCCGCTGATATGCCCTCTGAGTGAGAACAAGATGAACATGGATAATTTTCACACGTTACTCTACCGTATCTTTTCTCCAGAACTTTTTGAAAACTGACCACATAAATAATTTTCACACACATTTTAAAGTGACTTTTGGCCAACTCTGAATATTCATTTTTCTGATTATTTCTCAGAGTCATAAAAATGTTTTTCCTCTTGGAATGGATGATTCAATTATTAACCAAGTTAGTTCATCGCTAAGCGATCAAATGGATGATCATTTTTAAATTATATTTTTAGTATAGTCTAATTTAACATTTGAGAATATAAATGAATAAATGAAAGTTATAATACTGACAGGACGTAGGTGTTATTGAATTTCCAAACGTAATCTGACCTTGCAGAACGCTAAAAATGGAAAGGTAATTCAAATAAAACGGCAATAAACGACATCATGTAGTTGATATTATCTTATGATAATAGATAATAAAATTTTCTTAGCTGGAAATTCGCATAAAACTATTCGGGATTACTGTGACTAATCTCTTTCCGTTAAAAATGCCATCTAGACAAACAGAACATCCAGTAAGCAGGAAGTTAAGTGAATAACCATTTAATAGTACAATGTTAAATGTATGTGTCTTATTAATTGTATGTTAAAATTCACAAATGTTTCGCTATAAAACTTTCGTTTTATAGTTAATGACATTTTAAATATGAATAACTTCCTACATCTTAATTCCACCCCACTAATTAGCACTTTTTGCGGCCATTTTGAAATATTTGAAAAATTCTATCGATTATTGACAATAATACAATTCCTATGACTGAGATCCAATTATAAACTATTTTCTTTCACTTTATGAAATTCTTATGAGACTATTGCTAAGTTATCAAATAATAACCATCAGCACAATCACTCTTCACTGCTTCCCGAAAAATCAGTCAGCTTAAAAATGTTGAAGAACAAATTGATGAAAGAACAAAAAGAGGTAAAACTGTAAAACAATAATTAAATCCTGAATCATAGTTCGAGAGGCAAGGAGGACACATGAATTCGTACTCTGCACTCATAATTTCTAGTGCTTTTAATCCTCCGATGCTTTTCTGAGGTTCAGTTGAAATTAAACAATAATACTCATTCTTACTCACGACTATTTTAATAAAATTGAAACTACAGCACGATTTCTAGACCATGTTCAAGATCTGGTTATCATTTCATTTCTTCGAAATTCTTAAGAACATATAGCAAATGAAATCATTTAGAAAACACATACACTTCTAAGTTTTACTCCAAATCAGTTTCGATAAATTAATAAAATTCTATTATATAAAGTTAAAAAAATATTGATTACTAATTACACTTTGTGTCACATTAAAAATCGGCGACTAAAAATACATTTTACTTTGAAATGCAACAAGCGATGAGTAAAAAGATAAAGAAGTTTTATACTACACATCATTCATCGCAATATATATTTACATGCTTCGTTTTTAATCCACCTTTGACATGTTTTTTAAAAACGACATTAGTACAATACTTGAAATATTTACAAAAAAATATACAAACAATACATTACTCACCAGTTCATAATTGACTGAGGAAGGTTCACAACCAGCTACAACCTGAAAAGAAGAAAAGCAACGATCACTTTTCCAAGAAAACAAACATAGACAGAGTAAACAAATAATCGTCAACCCTCCGCTCAACCTAAACTGAAGCGGTTTTTATTCATCTCTCATTCGGCCTTTTTCTTAACGCTTGTATCTCAGAATTATCATAAAGAAATCGAATCCTAGGTACTTTGATGGGATATTTATCTCCTTTCGTTACAACCGTTGATAACATTACTTTAACTGAACTGTATTATTTAAAGGACGAAATGCTAGCGAAGCGATCAAGTAGATAGGTAAGCAGGCTCAAATCTAGGTATGGACAAACTGGGCATTTGCTAAAAGCGCAGATTGTGGTGGGAGGCAAAATAATTGTACAGAAAAAAATATTGTTCCTAAAATCAAATTAAAAAAATTATACAACATGAACAAGTCGTACATTTTCAACACGCACAGATACTTAAGAATTTCAGCAACCCTTTGATGTGTTAAATGGAAGCACGTAGCATTCTGAGAACTTTAACAGAACCCCCGGAATGGGTAATAAATGCATTGCAGGCCTTAGCATGTGAGCAAATATCGACGCTTTCAAGTGTCTTTTTTTTTTACTTACTTTTAGTTCGTTTGGGGAAACCAATTTATTTTTATGACCGAATGGCGGAAAAGTTGCTTCAAATATAAACATTCAAAAAATGACGGCAAATCTGTCATTGTTTATTTTGATGATTTAAAATATAGTTTTACAAACTGCCGGCTTTCTCACTGGAAGTAAATACGAGTAACCTGCAAGTGATCTGTTGCGATTTTTTTGTGATTGATCGTTTACTCTTACGGATTTCCTGGACGATTGACACAGAGGTTTTGTTTCAAAAGTGAGAACATCGACAAAAGCTTAATAGTTTGTATAACGGTGGACCCTGTTGTTATTTAAGGAGCAGATCAATTAGTGTTTGAAATACATGTAGTATTCTTTTTTATAATATTTTTAATAAAGTTTAACTTTTTAAAAAATACCAACATAAATTCGCTATGAAAAATTAAGTTTCAAAATAATATGAAAAGTGAGGAGAAAAAAACTGGATCGGGGCCAGTAGGCAAGTTTGATAGCTTTAGAGAAACAAAATATATTGCACTACTGCATTAGTCATTAAATAAATAACTATAATATATGATACAGAAAAAGACATAGTACTTCTCTCTATTAAGTCAAATGTAACATTTAATTCAAAGGTAACATTTAATTTCGAAATCATTAAAAAAATTAATAAATTTCATAAAAGTAATCGAGTTAGATAAATATATGCCAGGGAAATTCGTAAAACTCCACCTAATAATTTCTAAATCACGATTTTGCCATTTCCGTATACCTCTTAATGATCTTTAAACTAGAAGAGACAGATTTTAATCTTTATTTTTAATAATTTCATTAAATGAATACGCAATCCTCGAACACACATTCACTTGTATGACATTTAAAGACATAAATTATCAATTATTTGAAAGACCAATTTAAAAGTTTGTTGCATATAATAAAGTCAGCATAATTTGCTTTCATCTTTCTTACACAAAAATAATTGTTTCGCAGAATATTAAACTGACTATCAACAGCAGTCATAGGTACGATGTATCATCAAAAAGGATAAAGAAATTACATAGTTGCAGTCTAAATCAATTTACATAGTACTACGTTATAGAGAATATTACATTTGTCGATTCACATTATACTCAATTCACGATGAGATCAAAACACCATCAGTATACTAGGAATATATCTACGAGGGTGGCTTAAACAGACGCGTGGTAAAGAATGAGACTCAAGGAAATGAGGTATAAAGAATCGGAAAAGAAAATTGATCAAAACTCATGATAGTATTATCCATCCCAAAAACTAATCGCCATACTTTTTTGGTCGATGAGACCGTCTCCGTGTTCTTTGGAGCAGATTCCACAGAAGTAACCAATTGCTTTGATTGTTGCTTAGTTTTCGGTGTTTAACGATGAATTCAGGCCTCATTGACGCAAACAACTCGACGTGACATCTAATCAAACTTAATCTATGAATAAATTTCACATTTGCTTACGTGCCCTCTATCTTAAAATACAAGTACTTTTTGAACAATCGTCCTACTTCGTTTTCATGTATGTTAAATTCTGTGGAGAAGGGAGCGTAATAAATGAGAATTGATAATTAGGTTCAATAAATTTCACGGATTTAAACATTAACAATGACGGTAAGTTCAAAGAAAACGGATTATTTTCAATTTTATGTCGTTGAAATGTTTTTATTAAAAGAGAAAAGTAAATATATATTAAGAACTAACGAAATATAAATCCTAACATTGTTGTACTCAAAAGATATTCTGGCCAGGAGCGATAGATCTTGCAGTCATAATAATACTTTTAACACCGATGGAATTTCATTTACAATTTCGATTATGTCGTTGACAACATCATGACAGTCTCTCTTCTATAAGCGTTATATATGTGTGTTAGTAACCACGGATGGAAATTCAACGAAAGGGACTTAGAAAATTAATTAAGATTAATCTTAGGAATATCACATCATCCGGATGGCTAAAATTTTAATGATAAATTTTTTTTTTAATGATTTTAAAACATAAATATGGTTGTTCCTTCCCCACCCCCACCCCCAGACGTCCGGGTAAAAGAGACCACAATAGGATGTCTGAATGGATCCCTAGTATGAAAATCGCATTGTGATGTAACATTCTTGGATTTTCTATATTACTCTGTACATTGCATAAAAATCATTTTTATTTACAGAAATTAGTCTTGTAATGAATTCACAACACCGCAGATTTAACTAAAAAGTTTTATTGCTGATTACAATCCTATTTTACAACGTTTTTCTGAATTTCACTTGGTGTGTGTGTGTGTGTGTGTCATCAAATTTTCGATCGTTAATTTAACCAACTTCCCATCAAGCTAGAGCTTTGAAATTTCGGGAATCGTTCGTACTCGCCTAACAATGCAATATTTATTCGTTTGCGACAAGTTTTAACTCATATTTCAATAATTTTAATAAGTCAAAATATTCTTTCCTCGAGGCGCTTTTAGGATTCAGGGAAAAATTTCTTTCCCCCTCTGGGAGCACCGGGCACTCCCCACGCAGCATGAGGTTATCGTAAACCTTTTGTACTCACAAAGGGGAGATACTATCTCCCCTTTACAATCTCCGAGATAGTAAGGGTTGCTGACTTTTAGTCAGTAATCATTCGCAAGAAAGAAAGTTTCCAATATTAGGCGCCATGTCTTATCACAATAATTTTTTCTGAATTCTGGTTCCCATTTTTTTTTTTAATAGAATGACTTACAAACTTTCAAATGCATGTTTTGATTTTATATTATGAATTTTTTAATACGCTCACAAATGTCTCTTTTTAAGTAAATTTTAAAGATAAAATAACTAACAGTATTAACTAATATTTCAATAATTTTCTCTAATAAACTTTGCCACCATATAAAAACGTTGCTTTTAAAAACGTTGGTTTTTATATCGAATTATTTACTTGTGTATTCGATATTTTCATCGAATACTAAAAATCACTTTTTGGAGCCAGAGTGTGCCACAAATTGAGAGCCACAACCTTAGATGACAATTATTTCAAGTACATTTTAAGTGCATTAGCTATCCCAATGGGGGAGGACCGGACACCGGTAAGAGTTCAAGAGAAATGAGGGGAGGGGGGGTTCGGTCGAAGGCTAATTTGGAGGCGTTGAAGATCAACTGCCTCCTCCTCGGCAATATTCACAAGAAAGCGCTGAAAAGCTTGATTTTTCTAAAAATGACCAAACACGTTTCAACAAATACGTAGTTCTGAATGTTTTTTGAACGAGATCAGTCCGCATTACAAATAAGTATTCTGGTTTTGTTCTCAATACCTTTCGTACAGTACTTAAACGAGTCGCAGCAGGCGTAGTGCATCACAGTGTAAGTGCTGATGTGCCGGCTACATTTACAAATTTTATATTTACCAATTTGGATAGATGGCGACAAGAATAAAGGCTCCTGTCAGTATGCCTCCACGAATTTCCCAGTGTAATGTTAATCAAATTCAGTTTCCTACTTTTTTTTCTAAAGCTACTAAACTGCTTTTAAATGCTAGGAAAAAATGCTTCCGGAGAAGTAAAAAGAAGGAAATGTTTCTGTGTAATATCTTACTTTTTACAGCTTTCGGAGGTACTTTTAAATATTTAATAAAAATATGAAAACTCACAACTACATTAGATTTTAAGAAACGGGAGTCGGAATGTTTTTCCCCCTGAAAAGAAGACGGTGAGCAATACTTCTTTCCGAAAAAGGGGACGATAGGCTTTAAAAATGGAGGAGGGGGAGATCGTTCAAAAACATATCCAAAACCTGATGCGTAATGAACGACACCGTTGGCGCTATTTTTTAAACACGAGGTTTCTAGGGTTTAAGCCCTTCTTTATTTTCTCTACTGGCGGTGCAATGCTCTCAGAATGAGATCTAACATGTTACTTATGCATTTGAGCATCATTATAGGAACATAAGTATGGTCGCATCCGACAACTGTCGTCTGCAGAATGTAATTGCAAGACACCATCTCCTTTTCATTTGTTGAGGTCGAAGTAAAGTGAAACAGGTTTTTTTTCCTTATCTTCAGGGCAAGAATTTTTCTGAGAACCAAGAAATGATAAGAGAATCATAATATGTCGCTTCTCAATGTTTAACGCTAGAATTGCTTTGAATAACAACTTTTTAACCTAATTACTCAATTCTTACTTTCAGGGACAACTAACACAAGGATGCATGATTATTAACTTCTCATATTAATAAAACGAATATCAGTTAAAAAAGTGCTTGCTTGCTTGCTTTAGAAATCTTTAAAACAAGAAATATAATATCAATCTTTATGAAAGGTGTAGACATTCTAGTCCATAAGGCGTAACTTTAAATCTTCCAGGAAGGGCAAATATCCAGACGACACTGTTAAAAGTTTTGATTGAGTCATGTATATAATATAAAAGACATGAGTTAATTTTTTTTTCTTTTCTTTTTAGTTAGGTTTGGTTTCAAAAACGTCATAAGTGTATACTCGAGTCCCGCCTTTCAAACTAGCGTAAGTTTAAAACTTTTATTTTTTAAAATTATTTTTACGTAAAAGTTTAACATGTAAATTTCAGTAATTTTGCAACATCAATGGTATAGAAACATTTTGTAAAACAAGTAACTCGTGAAAAGTATTTGGGGCGCATTTTTACTCATCAACTCGCCAACAAAAAAGCAAAAATAGAAGCCTCATAATCGCTTTTTCTTAAAGAAATATTCATATAAAAAATGTAATGCTCATGGTCTCAGTAGGAATGTATTCCATCGAAAAATGTTTTGAAATTTGAAAACACACAGAAATTTCACAGCTTTCTCAAAATATAAACACATTCATCAGATTTAATTTTCGTTTTTGTTGCCTTTTCTTCCGAAAGAAATATTTATATAACAATCGCCTTCACACTCATACTATATCCATTAAAATACACTGCAACGTTCATATCCAATAGGTAGGGCTAACTTAGAAAACAAAAATGAGAGACGCCATCTCTGCGCTATCGTCAAAACAGATTCAAGCATCCAATTTTTTTCAAGAAATAATAAGACGCTTTGAACACAAAAAACAGGATTTTAAGAGCTCGAATTCCATGTTTCATAAATGTGTAAGGTTAGTCTCGGTATTATAATGGCATGCGTGAAGTAAAACCTATAACAACACAACTCATTCTTATAACTGATAAACATAACTCGCATAACTTCTAAAGGTTCAGGTGAAAATTTCAAAGCAAACAATAAGCCAAGTACGAATTCATAAATGATGAGTACGCTTACTGTAACATAACATTTTAATTTTTGTTTATGCAATTCGTTCACAGAACCTACGGCACGATTAATATAAACATAATATCCAGCGCCTGAAAACAGGACCACATTAAATTCTGAGGTTTAAGGCTTTTTCCATCAACATTTTACAACCAAATCATAAAACAGAATATTTAGTGAAAGGAATTGAAAATGCCTTATCTAAATGAACTTATAGCCTGAGTTTAAATTACCTTATGAATAACAGACGTGACTGAAAATATTTAGAGAATAACATACCCGAAGATACGGATAATATAAACAAATAGGATCCTGAAAACAGGATCTTATCTAACTATAGGGCAGCTTTTCCTCCAACATGGTAAAACAGAATATTTAGTGGGGGGAAAAAATCAAAGGATATTGGTCTTAGTGAGTTTGATTTCAGATTACAGGTCAGGAAGAAAACATATATTGATTAACAAAATCTGAAACAAGAATAACATTAACATAATACGCAACGCCTGAAAAGACCACAACAAGCTGTGCCGAGTACCAAAGTTTTTATTCTAATATTATATAAACAAATTATAAAATAAAATCAGTAAAAGTAAATAAAGGATTCAACTCTTAGAAAGCCCATAGCTTTAGGTTAGATTATTTTTTGTATAACACTAACGTAAATGAAAATAAATAAGTTTTGTAGAATGTGATGAACTTAAATTTCAGTTGACATTACAAATATATATTCAATCGCAAATATCTTTAACTGGTAATACAAAAACAATGAAATAATTAATATTCTAATAACAACAACACAAAAAGATATGCAAAAAAAAAAAAAAAAAAAAACCAATTTTTTTAAAAAAAAAATTGGCCCCCATCCCCCCCCCCACATGTCATTTCTACGATAAAAGTTATTCTTTTCCTAAAACTTACCGGAAATTTAAAACAATGGAACCACATTTACGATTTTTTTTCAAAATAAAGAAACTAAGCAAATAAATAACAATAAAGGATGTCACGTGCAAATTGTAATATTATCATATATAATCTGAAAGAAAGGAATACGTGAGCTTTAAAACACAAATGTACCATCTTCAAAAATAAAAATTGGTTTTCAGGCAATTTCTGAATTCATTCAGGAGGATGTCTGGAGAAAAGTGTGAAGCATCTCGACATAATTTCTTTCATTACACATAAACACGGGATTTATTAATAGTATATCAACATAAACAGATTCCTTATTTGTTTATATAATAAATTGCAAAATAGTACTTGAAGATATCTGTGATTTTAATAAAGAAATCAAATTTTTTAAAATTGTTCAATAAAAATACCTTCTGAAAGGTTTTGTTACCAAATAAAAATTAAAATCCATTTAAACAGGGGATAAATTGTGACCACTAGTTCTAAATGTCAAGAATGAATAACATCTTCAGTTTTCAACATGTTCAGTTTCAACTAATATCCGTAAAATTAATAAATATGGATAATGTTTGAAAGAGTAATGCTACATTGAATATTCATTACATTTAAAAAAAAAAAAAAACGATTCTCTTCGAAGTTTAAAAAAAAAAAAAATTGTTCAATCGGATAAAGTAGTTTCAACTAAAAATTCCATAACCGATAAAAACAAGTTTTTCAAGTAACAGAATCCCTGAATTCGAAACAGTAACAAAGAGAAGTCAATATTATAAAACTGCTACACAAATGCTATGAGTACATAGAGCTGAATTGAATACATTAAAAAGAAATCTCCCAAGACCTTAGGCAGAAGATTACATCACAATCTTAAATGTTCAGCCGGACACCGAAAAAATAAAAATAAAGACAAAACTCTGGAACAGTCATTTTCGAAAATAACTTTCAAGAAAACGTTAGAAGCCCACAGGAGTTTAATACTTGTATAACTATACGCCTACAAAAACACAGATGAGATAACTATCACATCACAATAACGTCACATCCACGCACGGCTCAGAACAAAAAAACGGCGCAAAGTCAATAAATTACGTCGGAATAAATAGTATAAAAATAAATGGGAAAAAAGACAAAAAAGTAGTTGTGAGACTTCCCAACACAATACGTCCCTTCAAGAAAGAGCGGCCGAAGAACAAGGATTTTTTCTTTATTTTTTTTTATATTTCTTTTTCCCCCTTTAATATAATTCATCACGTCTTTCACTTTCGTTTCTCATCACTCATAAAAGAAAAGAAGAAGATATGGAGAAGGATAGAGAAGGGTGGGAGGGAAAGTCGAGATGGAACAGGGAAAAAAAATACGAAAAGGACAGATAGGGAGATAGAAAGGGCTAAGTGTCAAAAGGCAACATCTGGAAAAACAGGCTAATAACGTGGACCGTACCACTTGAGCATTGCATTTAAGTGGGGAAACAGATACGCAGAAAAGTATTACAAAGCAACGAAACCATTTTTGCGCTAATCTTTCCTCACACATAAGTTGGACCCGTTAATTCGTGGTAGTCGGTGTCCATGGTTACTAAACTGCGAACAACGGTATAAATAAGGATTGAACGGTAATGTTAAGTCAAACATCGATATGAATTTTTTTGTGTTACGCAAACATGCCATCGACGTTCTTTTAAATTATTACAAAAATCACCTGTAAAAGAATTTTTTTTTTTCATATATATATTTCTTAAATCGAACGAATTAAAAATGGTTGAACGTACAGCTAATCCCACTGACCACCAGATCTTGAAAACAACCTCTTACAATTAAAAAAAAAATCAAAACACTTTCCGAGAAATGTGTGTGTGGTGATTCATGCACAATCCAAACATTCAAATTAAAAAAAAAGAGAGAGAGAGAGAGAGAGAAAAATTAATTATATATAAAAAAAGTTCCATGCAAAATTTTGCAAAGAACAGATTTAGCCAACCAAGATGCTCTTTTTTTATAATTATTATTAAATTACTCAATTCAATATAAGAATTAAGGTAAACGATGAAATATCGAGAAATAGACAATAATAAACTTTTCCGATATTAAAATTAAAGGAAACGATAAATTATATTAGATCGAATATTATATCAGCTACATGGAAATAAAGATTAAAACAAATTATAAATTATTGATTTGAATATATTTAAGTTAAATGTAATTAAAAAATTGAAGCAAACGATAAAAAAAAAAAATTGAAAAGTGATCTGGTGCGCCAAAAGTGGTCCAACTAACACAATAGCCTCTTAGGAGGTTCATAAAATGTATTAAAACAACAGACCCTTTCTTAGTTCCAAACTTTTAAAAGATACGTCTCAAAGACAACCTTTTGTTTATCTCCGTTTAGGAGGATTTTTTACTTCACTCTTTTGTTATGAAAGTCACCGAGTGCACTTGACGAGCAGAGGACTAGCGTGTTCTGGTTTCATTTAAGATTTCTACTTTACCCCTTCAATTCTTTTCCCCCTCCTAGTTTTTAGGAGTGCAAAACCATTTGACTTATTTCTTTCTCATATTTCTAACTTCTCACATCTGCAGTACACGTTTACTATGGCTAATTGGAACTCCAATGGCATATTTATCCCAAGATATATAAAATAGAAAGAAAAAAAAAAGGTGTGAATGCCTGCTCTTAGCAAGAAGTCAAGAATTCATCCGATAAAAGAATAACGTGAATCTCATAAAAAGGGAGCCATGGTAAAATCACGAGTTAACGGGTCGGTCTGTTACGATAAGAGTTTGATTTCGTGAACGTAATGTTAATCCAATAGAATTTCTTCTACCATCCTCAAACTTAACCATTTTATCTATTCGAATGCAAAAAAAAGTTCACTCGAAAGAGAAAACAACAATGAAAGTTTGTTCGGAACAACATTTTCTCTTTAATTTCTGAACATATTTTAGAATTTGTTTCAAGTCGGAAAACTCACAAACGAGTCATTAAAATAGAGGTATAAATATTTTTTTAAAATCAGAGGGAAAATCCGCAGAAACCTTCATTATTTTTTGTTCTTTCGGGAGCACTTTTTTGCATTCAAATGAATAAAAGAGCATATATTTGAGGACGGTGGTAGAAATTCCATGATTAACATTACCTTCACGAAATCAAAATGGCCAGGGAGCAATAACGGTAATGCAATTCTACGTAACAAGTGGCTGATATAATTGGAAAATCAGGCCTCGTAATGAAATCACTCAAACAGGCTTAAAAGTGGTTTAAATTTACCATTATATACGGAAACAGCTTCATGAGTTAGTAACAACGATGCAATTTTTAATAATCAGTTCTTTTCACGGTTTAGAGTATATTAAGGAGAAACTTTACGAAAGCGGATGACAATCACAAGAAAGTTGTTTAATCATGCTACGTTACATTCCAATACAAACAAAAACGTTTTCCAAAATATTAAACAATAAAATAATTAAAAGTACAAAACGTTTATTGAAAAATGACATAAAAATCAACGTTTTAGTACGTTGAACTGGACATCAGAATTAAGGTTTAAATATGAGTCATTAAAGTTCACAAAATATCTATTGAAAAAGATCAAAATCTCGATTTTAAACAATGATATCAATTTAAGAAAAACTTATTGAGAAACGTTTCGGATGAAGAATCATAATTTCACCACACATCACTTAAGAGCTGAATAGAATATTTTTTAATTACATTTTCCAGTAAAAGTAAAGAAAAAAAATCCCATCATTTTAGATATTTAAAGAAAAACACAGCTGAAAAGAAAAGTCTTGAAAGGTTTTCAAAGTGATTACTAAACAGAAAGTTTCTGAAAATATTTATCTACATATTGTAAATGCAGAGAAAGATATTTATTAATAAAACAATTATTTACAGATGCGAAGAGATAACATGTGGTAGCCAAGTTCGAAAAGAAATTTAAGAACGAACAGATGCATCTCCAGTTTAATGAAGTACCTTGAAAAATGAATTCCTTTTAGCAATACCGTATCCGTTTTTTTTATGCTAAACCTGGAAATCAAAGTAATGATTTTATTTCGTTTTGTTACATCATTAGTGATATCTTTTCTAAAAATTAGATATCAATTCTTAGATATAGAAACATAATTTCCTAAATCTAAATAAAAAAAATATTATTTTAAAGAAAAGAACGGAATGTTATTCTAAGAAAGAGAACGTTGATTACACAAAATATAATTCTCAAATCTAAGAAGGAAAATGTATCCAAATGCTTTTATTTTATACTTTCGGAAATGTACAATTAACAGAAAGAATAATTTAGTATTGCTCATTTCCTGTATTTATTGCAGGATATTTACATAACATGTTAAGGTTAAATCTTATATCTTTCCCTTTCCCGAGAAAAAAAAGTTTCTGAAATTAATATTTAATTTCTTTTTTTAAAAAAAAAATGTTTTAATACTTAATACATTAAGCTCTCTTCAATCCGGCACGTTTGGGACCATGGTGGTGCCGGATTAACAAACTTATCGGATGTCAATATAGTTTATGGAGTGTCAATATAGTTTTAACGAGTATCACTTTAGATAAAAAATCTAAATATTTAAAACATGTATTCAATGGCTTTAATCGCATTCTGAACCAGTGAAGACGACATAATTATCCGAATAAGTATTTAATCACCCATTCTAGCAATTACACAATTAAATTCAAAAACTGAACATTTATTTAATTGATAATTCATGTATTAATAAAAAAAAACAGTATAAAAGAAAAATTAGTACAATGATAATATAGTTAAAACAAATTTTGACCAGCTACTCTAGTCGCATCTTATGCTTTTTTGTTTTATTAGCACTTGAAGAACAACTGCGACTTCGAGAACATTTTACTGCATGCACAGTACTATAAAGTACACAGTTGTACTATTGCGAAAACGTAATACGTAACTCTCCAGAGAACAAAAACATAATGGGCTAAAATGAAAACTGACAATTACAACAAACACTAGGGGAAAATGCGAGCAGCGCTGCGTCGCGACCAGGGGGTCAATATCGACAAACTCCGGAATCCACACAAAAAAATCCGAAAGCGAACGGCTCGATCGGTGCTTGATTATGGAATGTGCCGAATCATCGTGTGCCGCTTTGAAGAGAGGTTACTATTCTTTATATCTGAATAATAGCGTACGTTAGAAAAATTTTAATACGTTAACTCTAAAGAATTGAACATAAGCGTAATTTATACAGCCTTTTCTACATGCGTGCATTACCGCAGCAAATCTATGGCGAAAAGTTTCAATTGATATTTTAGTATTACATTTTTTTCAATACCTAAATAGATCCCACATCATTTTGTCAAATAATCAATCCAGGGAATATTAACGAGGGAAAAACCAATTACGAGAAATTCGTAATGGAATAATAGCATATTGACTTTAGATACGAAGAATTAATATACAAATTTATGAGAACACAATTTCCTCGATTTGCGACTTTTGACCTACAGCACTTAAGACGACAAAGAATAAATAAAAAATAAATAATAGTAATTAAAGAAATGTTTTTTTACACTATGCAATTTCGTGTTATATTTCTGTTAACAGTTCTTGCAAAAAATACACATTGTGCATTTTTTCACACTACATGCTCTATTTATACGTACATAGATTGAATTTTTTATGCATAATTTTTGAAAAAAAATAATGTTGGAAAAATATAAATCCGGTTTACGACCTATTTGTTGGAACGGAACTCGGTCTAAAGTCGAGACCTTTCTTCGTCTACCGTCCCCTTCTCGGAAAAAATATTTACCGCTCCCTTTTCGGAGGGAAAAGAGAAGGAGGAGCGGACATCGACTCTAAAAATTAAGAGTTAAATATGCGTTCCTTTTTTAGTATTAATCAAGCATTTGAGCACATTCTTGCGAGTATTGCCCTGTGGAGCTGAAGCTGCTCCTCCAGTACCCCTTAAATTCGACCAAAAACACCCCCTTCGATGCCTACCGGTATCAAGTCGTTGGGGACCATTGAATACATCACAATGAACTTTTCTTATCTTTTTTTGCAGTAGCTTTTTCAAATGTAAATCAGATACCTACAAAAGTAGCGCATTTTTTTTTATAAATTTTTTAATAGCATTCAATAAGACTAAGATAAATCATTTATAAATATTTTTAATTTAAACTTCATCTTAGATTCGAAAACTATTAAGACTATTAAAGTAAGAACCCTCAAGGCGACAGAATACATGTAATAAATATCTTTTACTGACTAACAAGATATCGTATAACATTGGATCTGTTCTCCAAACCTAACGACAAGTATCTGTTATCATAGATGGAAAGTTTTATTTGGATGAACTCCGCCAATTTCACCAAGTGCTACTATGAAATTCTTTTTTTCCCCCTTTCCAAGTGTTATATTTATTTATTCTTCAGTAGTTACTCTTTTTTCCTTTCATGCATGTGGAATACTCTCGAGAAGGGTTTTCCCCCTCCCCCAAATGCCATGAAAAATCATTACTCACATAAACTACTTCGAATGCTTTTCAAGGGTGATATATAAGTTCGTCCTCCAAAATTACAGAAGCCGGGCTTGTTTCGCATGGAGAAAGTTATGAGCAATGAGGTCACAATTGGAAATAGAATAATTTGATAATAGGAAAAGATGCACTAGTGAATGAATGCTATTTCGAAGAGAGAGAGACCTTACAAGTCAGAAATATTTGTTGGAATTCTAACGGATAAAAGCAATTGCAATATGTTACATTGGTTGATATATCGTGTTGAAAATTGATTAAAAGAATTTAAGGGAAAAAATTGAGAAGATAACATAAAAACTCAATAACACCAATTAACAGTAGATATGTGAGGAGTAGAAATTTCAATAGCCGCTTTATATAGCCTTTCTCTCCCGTTTTTTCGCGAATCATAGAAATTAAAAGGATACTTTTAAAAGTAATATAATTCAAGAAACTCTTCAATGCTAACATCTTAACAAGATCTCTCATGTAAGAAAAGTGTCGCAGTACTAAGAAGAGTGAGAAATTCTGGAATAAAAAGTACTTACACGAGTTTTACTGATTCTAGTTCGATATTTAATTGAGAAATTCTTCAACAGATACTACATTAATCAATCTGATTCGAATCTAAAATTCTAAATTTTAGTACGCTACATTGATAAAATTGAATGCATTGAAGCTACAAACTCGGTTTAGTAAAAATATAATAAATTATATTATGATTAAAAATATAATAATAACAAATTAAGCAATACACATATTGTTCAATTTTGACGATTAGCATGCAATTGCAAACAAAATACTTGAAAAAGTTTCCCCAAAAAATACTTTTAAATCCTTTTAAAATTGCATTTCTTATAACAACAAAAAATTACTTCATAAATGTTGCATAATACCATCAAAACTTCAAAAGCTATCAAGAGAATAACATACTTTTAAAAAAAATTAGCTAAAAAATAAATTTATAGTAGTTTTTATTTTCTTTTCATGTCTCATTTTCCCCCCAAAAGAAGTTATTATCATTACATTCTTAAAATTCATTCTTTTGTTTTTTTTAACACATGATATCTTAGAACTCTAAATAATAACTGCCTAGCATTAAAAATAAATTCATAACTGAAAAAAGGATATTTCCCTTGAATCAAATAGTTGAAACTGACACTATCACGGTTCAAACTAGTTCATAAACCGTCACCAATGGCACCTTTATGCCATCTGTAGAACAAAATGGAACAGAAATTAACAACATTCTGCCAAGGTCAAGATAAGAATTTTATCTCGGTAACAAAAAGTACAATTCAATCTGACTTGTTTTAGACGGGTTATTCTCGGTCACGAAGACAGTAAAAAAAAAAAAATGTGATATTGAAAGTTTTTGATTCTCGCTTAGTTTCAAATGATATTTTATAACAAACTCATATATGTATCTTCCAAAATGAAAACTTCATTATCTGGTTTATGCACTGTATATATTTGAGCAGTTGATAAGAAGTACCGATTTTAAGACAAGAAAGAAAAGTGTATGGAACTACACATTTTAGTCACAAACAAGCTGAGGTGAAAGAAAAACATTTTTCGAAACAACTAGGAAGCAGAATGCATTTCAAATAGTTGTATTACTAGTACACACATTAGAGTTAGCTATCCAAAAGATACAGCAAATAAAATCACATTTCGTAAAGGTGAATAGTTTCCGTCCGTAACATTTTATGAATCGTGCTTCTTAAATGATAGCGAATAGCAGGAATAAACATTTCCTTAAAAGCATTGCCTTGACAGTGGAAAATAAGTTGTAAAATTTAACAAATCAAGATTTAAAAAATAAAGCACAAAAATATATCTCTCTCATATAGTATCTAAATTATTTTAGAGCCTTTTGAAATCTCCAAAAAATCGTCAATATCTAGATATACGAATGCGCAAACATGTGGATAGAAATAAATCTCTAATTCCTTTAGGTATCTACTGAAAGTGAAATATAAAACAAAATTATTAGAATAGCATATGTATCACTTTTATACACCTGCTATTCTAATAACTTTATATAACTTAATATATTTAAAATTATTTATTAAGATTATTGATGAATAATTTTATATAACTTAAGTCCAAATAAATATTCTACAAATCAATACCTCTTTATATTTTTCTAGATCGATTACATGAAAAATAATAAGAATAATTAAAATAATGGTATTAAACAATGTATTAAATAAAATAAAAGGCTGGTACAATTTCAGATGAAAACAAACGTTTAACGAAAAAGGCAGGTATAAAATATTTTTTGGAAATTTGATATACATACACCGTATTCATTAATAATACATACACAACCCTTCTGCTTGTTACAATCTTAACCCAGTGACTTCTGATACCACAGAATAGCTTATGAAAATAATTTCAAAATAAATTTGACTTCTCTGATATCTTTTATGCTAAACCAGGAGATTAATGAGATCAAAAGTCAGGTAATACAATCTTATTTTAAAAATGTTTAATAATTATTTTCAGCCTAAACATTAAGCGATATGATTAACTGGAACAGAAGCTTTCATTACATTTTTTAACATAACAACTTCTTTCTGATAATATCGCCGCTTAGGAAAAAGTCAATAATTGCACAAATGAGTCAGTGATAAAAAAGTTTTAATCTAAATGCATATCTGCTTTCATTATAATAAAAGCAAATAATTTTCAATCATACAACTTTCTCTTTTATTATAATACATTTTTTTTTTCTTCCAAATTGGCAATTTCTGAATTATAAACATCATGGTTGTTATTTATCCGCATAAGTAAGAAGCCAAATTATCAACTAAGTTTTAAAAAGAGGCAAGATCTATTTTTGAAGCAAAATTTATGTCTGTTATCATTTCAGACAGTTGCGCAGTTGTCTGTAAGCAACTTTAAGATAACACTTATCTGATACTCATGATGTTAAACACTCTTAAAAAGAAGCGTTATCCGCAGTGTAAGCATTAGCAATATGCCATATTTTCATCACTCTACAACAACAAGCAACTTATCTCAGGCGGATCTCTAGTGCCTAGAATGGTCACCAAATTAAAACTTATAGTAGTTACTGAAAACACTATAAATACAAATTTAATGTTATAAATAAAAAAGCTTCGAATCAAACTTTATCTGGAAGTAAGAAATCTATAATACTAGGCAATATATATCATCATTTTGTAATTTAGCATTTATATATATATTATTCCAAACAACCGATAGGAATCATATATTTCTATTACCCACTCAACAGAACATAAAGTTTCCCAAGTCATTTGGATAAAAAAATTTTTAAATATGTAGACGCGTATTCGCACTCCAATTTAACAAACAATATTTCATTTATTTTAATCACGTCACACACACATATATGTGTATATATATATATATATATATATATATATATATATGTGTATATATATGTGTGTGTGTGTGTGTGTGTGTGTGTCAATCAATTCAAGACAGAAATTCTCTCAAGACGGTTGAGAATTTGATATTTTAAAACGTAGTTAAAAAGAAAGACGTAAGCAGGTTAGTAGGAAGTACGCTAGCTATAATTAAGTCGTTGAAATTACTCTGAACTTTGCCAACCACCTGTCGAGAAAGATCAAAGCGTATACAAGCTCACTCTGTTTGTTAAAAGAAGTTCTGTTCAGACAAACGCTGACCTTGAATTTGAGTAATGTATAGTTTAAACAGATATATTTATCCAAAACAAGAATTTTTCAAGCGTAAGAGTTTTCTAATAGCTTTATAATGTTGCTCAAGCAGGATTCATTTACTTTAATTTAAATTTTTATGTTCAAAATGCAATTTTCGTCTTTAATAAATGGTTTCAAAATAACGTATTCTCAAAACACGTATATAATTATTTTTTGTTAACAATAACTGTGAAGACTGGAAGGAAAGAAGAAAGAAATTGTTTATTAACGTCGCTCTGAGAAGCAACACAAGGGCCATTAGCGACAGACAAAGTAATTTTGAAATTCGATCAAGAGACGAAGACAAACCTGAGCTGGCCTCTCTCTCTCCAAACTTCCACACACGCAAACTGGAAGACAAGGGACCTCGATCAGATTTAACGTGCATCAACTCAGCTACATCGCGGATCTTTCGTGGCATCAGGGCTCAAACCCAAGACTCAACTAAAACAATACCGACTGCGAGTCCGCTACCATGACCTCTAGGTTACCGCGACCATGTACGAAGATTGACATAGACGCTTTAAAATTACAAATTAAAAGCAATCATACATTTTTTTGGAAAAAGTTTTCTTTATGGTACCGTCTACTCATTTAAAATAGGTAGCGAATCTAAAATGACTAGTACTGTAATATTTCTTATACATGTTCGCAATTTCCAAACATAAGAATTGAGATATCATTACCAAAAAAATAACAATATTAAGAGAAAAATGATCTTATGATTCTCGTTTAATTAACTTCTGATATGCCTTTCAGTTTCAAACACTGTTTAGCTCTCTTATACCAGTAATAAGTTTCTCCAAAATAGCAGGAAGATAATCTTCGTGATGTTCTTGCGGTCATTTCGGATAATTAACTTTCTTTGTTCTTATATTTTGATGTTTCTAGCCATTTCTACAAAATTTAAACATGTCTTTACAAATTATCGTCACGACAATGAACAAAATTTCAATTAACTCAAAAGTAAAGGCCACACACAAAGAATATTTTTAAAACAGTTCAACTATAATATCCAAGACTACTTCCGTATTCTAATGAAGAATATCTAAAAAAGACGTATTCCTCTCGAGTGTAAAAAAAATTAAGTTGTACAGGTAAAATACTCATTGAATAATGGTTTCTATTCATACTTTAGTTTTCCCCCACTAAAACTTTTGTAAAGAATCTATTGTAACTATCCAAGTTATTACTTGAGCCACATCAAGATGACTTAAACAACTTCATTGTCTACGATTCAACTATCTTTTCATTGTCTTGAGGAACCAGAGGGAAAAAATCACGAATGTTTTCGAACAACGGGATGAAGTGCTTATATTTTCTGGCCGCAAGCGAAAACTATATAACTACTACTATCCTTTAAAAAAAGGTCCCATAAAAGGTGAAGGTTACTCATGAAATATTCATTTACAGTATAACTGATGAAAGCGTGGAGAATTTTCGTATGAATGGAAAGCTAAGATTTTATGGAAAAAGTTAAGATATTGAGGCAGACGTGGTGGAATTATACCATAAATAATTATTTTATCTTTTATCAGATCTATGAATTGTAAATATCTCGTTCAATATTATTATGGCTTTAATAATATTGGTATGCTTTTTTTTTAAAAAAAAATATGAAGTTTATTTGAGTTCTACGTATGGAATTTAGAGTCCTGGAAAAGAATTCGATACACTGAAATTTTTCAATATACAGAAATACATGTCGAATATTTTTTTTTACTTAAACAATAGTGTTAGTTTATTTTTCATGAATAAAAAAAGACTCGAAATATTAAAAAATCGAAGAAATCAATTAAAAAATAAATGAATATGCATGAAGAATGGTTAAAATGATCAGATGGTAAAAATTTCCCTGGGAAACGTTAGAAATAAATCTCAAGCTGGGTCGGAAAACTTGGGATGCTTCCATTACTTGATGATTTTTCAGTTGACTCATCGTTGTTGCCATTGTTATCTAACTGCTTGCTCAAAGCAGTTAGCCAATAGGTCCTGATCAAGAGTAATTAGTCACAACTAAGCTCTCATCCACGAACAAAAACTGCTTAAATTTAAAAATTATTCGATGCACAGATATTTTGTTCTATGTACATGTTATAGAGAAAATTCAAGGTTCTTGAAAAAGTGCTATACATAAAGATTTCCGATGTTTAGAAGTTTGATTGCAATTATTCATCATTTATGAAAGACTAGCAAATATTAATGTACTTAAAAAAATTCACTATGAGTTGAATGTTTAATAACAAGTACTTAAAAATAATTTCATATTTTTATATATAATTTTAAAAATTAAAAGAATTTCCTTTCAAATTAAAAATTACTAAAACAATTTTTGAAGTATTATACGAATCAAATATTACCGGAATAATTAATCGAAATAATTTAATGCTTATCATTCACTTACATTGAAAATTAAAAACTTCCGCAAACCTCATTAGTTGCGAATTCTAATTTCATTTGTTGGAGATAGGGTTGTAAAATGTGAGAAAAAATCTTTTATTACAGCGACAATAATTGTTTTCGTCAATAAAAGTATTATTTTTGGTATGTGAGTGTAATTAAATGAGTTCTATTACGTTCAGAAACTATTTCATAAAGAATTTTTAATTTAAAATAATAATAATAATATAAGCTACATTCTGCATTTTTCGAACGATTACAACAAAAATTTTAATAGCGAATTCTAAATAAAAAGTTGATAGAGTTTTTTCGATTAAATATACATAACTCAAAACATTTTTAAATGATGTAAGAAAAAGAATAGATTTATTATCTTGCGAGTTTTTAAAATTCTTGAACACAAATGAGCAAAGAATTTCGATAGGAAATTTTCAAGAAAATACGTTTAAAGAAGGAATTTCTGGTTATTTTTCGCATACAAGGAAAACATTGAAATAGAAGAGATTTCGCAAGCAAATATGCAAATTATTTCCATTCATCTGAATAAAGTAGAATTATATTTCAATTCTTTTTAATGGTTTTATTATTCAGATTCATCACTGCGGTTTGGCAATTCTTTGAGAAAAACTGAAGGAAAGTAATGGAACACAAAAATGAATATTTTTTTTTATTTCATGGTTCAATAAATAATACAATTAAAAATTAAATATTTATAAAATTTTAAAATAATTTAAAAATTAATTTTGCCATTTGAATTAAATAATTATCCGAAGCACGCGCGAAACCCAAGAGATTAATTTAATTTAATAATTCCATATTTTTACATCAGTGGCAAAGCATTCAAATAAATTAGCATTAACAGCTCAAATGAGATAATCGATATTCCAAATTAAATAAGCACAATTATGACATAACACTTTTAAACTATAAGAAATAAACGCATTTATATGAGGAATAATTTTCAAATATTTCAGCGATTAGCTGAATTTTTCCAAATGTTTAAATTATTCATTCGTAATGTATTTCGACATCAAGCGCTTGATTTTGTCAATTTCGAGTTCCACTATGAAAAAATTATAAAAAAATACAAATGGTAAATATCTAGCAATTATTTATTTATTTTACTGAGAAGTTTAAGCAATTCAACACAACAAAAGTTGATATAAATTATTTTCTATGAAGTTATATAGCAACTCAATATAAAAAGTGATAAAAGTTTGCATAATTTACAAGTAAAATTATTTGCTTTGCAGCTTTATATTATAATGTTCGAGTCTAAAACAGTAAAGGGTACTTTGTAAGCACGGGAATGTAAAAGTGTGGTTTGTTGTTGTTTACTACCCACATTTGAGGGGAAGAAAGGCTAGCGGCTTGATGTGTGTTCTCCCTCAGCATTGAGTAATATGGTCCTACAATAAATTATTCTCATTTTAAAGGCACGGTCAAAATGTTTTTGTGTAAGGAGGCCAACTTGAAAATTATTTGATCGACAAAGACAAGAACGATAATAGATAAATAAAAAAGCTTATAATTTACATACTTAAAATTTCTGATAAAGCATCCATTTGAGTTATAAAACGTTAAACACAGATCAATTTGATGGAATTTATCTCAGTTTTTTTTAAATATCACTTAAATTCATTTTCAACTATTATGTTTTAATTTTTCATATTCAAAGCAAAGTTAATACGTGAAAAAAATTTTAAGTATCTGTAAATCATCATTATTAGAACAAAACCACACTTAAACGATTGAGTTGGAGCATTTCTGTTCATAATTCAGTGTTTGATAACTTTAAAAATAAATATATGAATATTTTTTGCTAGTTAAAATATAGATTGTATTAGAACTGCAATTAAAAAAGAAATTCATATCGTGCTATTTCGATGGAATTTTTCTTTATCCTCTGAATCGCTAATTCCAAGAAAAAATACTTTCCATACGATTTCGGATAGTTTTGCAACATGACAGGGTAAAAAAAATTCTATTCATAATTTTGTCGAAAGCGTTTGAGATATTCATTACTGTCACTTCATGTTATTGTAAGTAACGATGGGGATGAAATAATTGGATTGATAGTGATGGACAGGGGAAAAAAAAATCAAGTAATATAAATCAGGAAACAGGGAGGTAACATGCATGTGAACACCCTGGAAGCCAGTTAAGAATATGTCTTATTAGGTGGTAGTAGAATGTCTTACACGGAGCTATTTTTATTTTACCCATTAGTAAAACAGGAGATCTGGTTGTCATTCTCATAGAGAAGATACATTTCCCACCCACATATAAACTAAGTTATTCGGTTCATAACTCTTTCGGTACAGCCTTTAATTGCGTATTAATGTCGTGACTTTTTATATAAATGATAGCAATAGTTTATGAACCGTGTTTAATACGTAGAAAATACAAAACATGATATCGCTCGTTCTCGGGAAAATTTACTTTTTATCAAGGATAATTATATGAACCTAATTTTTTTTTTCTTACATCCTTGGAGGAAACTAGAATTAATGACAAAAAACAACTTTCATCTCAAACTTTTATTTTGAAATGCAACTTCCCATAATTAATTAAAGAAAACTTCACGAAATTTCAAAAAATAAATAAATAAATAAATAAATTGTTCAAGATTCGATATTTAGCCTCTTACTGGCCCTACAGAGAGTTCTCAAAAAAAGGCTTAGAAAAATATGTTAATTAAAATGAAATTTGGTTTTAAAAGAAGGGGGTGTACAACTTTTTAAAAGAAAATTAATGAGATTTTAATCTATAGTAATCTTATCTCCATTCATAAAAAAAAATTCAATGAAATTTACATCGATGAAGTAAAAATAACTGCTAAATTAATAACTCATTTTTTTTAAATTAAAATGTTATGAAATAAAATTGATTATGAAGATGGTGAATTTTCTCTCTTGCAATATTTCGGTTTTATAATATGACCTATATTTTAACAATTACATACAAATTTAAAATTATAATACATTCATTAGGCCTTTGTGTCCATTTTTCAATTCCTAAAACATTATTTAGATTAGATCCCAATTTATAATACTTTAATACATGAAAATGTTTCTTTTATATGTATGTATATATACATATATATACACCCACCCAAACGTACTTTATTTAGTAGTCATAGTCGAGACAGCAGGCATTTTAAAATTCAAACTTATATATATATATATATATATATATATATATATAAAACAACGTGAGATTTAATTTTTATAATCTTGAACGGAATCTCAGATTGTTTTCAATTAAGGAACACAAGGAGGAAAAACAAGAGAGCTTGCTATTTAACAACAAGCACCAGTCACCAAAAAACCATACAACTGTTACTTCTTTCACACAGAAATCGCTACATACAATTATGATTACGAAGAACAAGTACAAGTTCTCAGCAATGCAACCACTTCGTGTGAATGTAAATAAAACGTATGTCGATAGTTTTAATGATGGTCTCATCATTTCTTTGCTCATAATTTGTATGCTGCCGTCTGGACTAGAATCAGCAGTTTTGGCGATGCAGAAAATTGATTGATAGTGATTTCACTTTCGGCTTTAGAATAAAGATAAGAAACGCAGAAGTGATGCGAAAGTTTGTTTTTGATGTCTTGCGCTAAGTAGCTGTACAGTTCATAATCATACAAATAATATGACAATTTGAAAATATATATAATTAAAAGTGATCGTGATGATTTTTTGGAGAACACGGAATTAAAACTAATGTTCTTCACAAACAGGTTCAGTTAAGTGCTTTTTTATATTTTTATGTCCGAATAGCAAAGGGAAACAGAATTCATATCTGAAAAACACATGATTCAAAAAAGAATTTAAGTAAGAACATTTCAATACTCGAAAAATGTTTTTTTTTTATTGTGAGCATCGAGAATTATTATACTCGTTGAGAAAAATTAACACTAACATTATGATTCAATAGTTAATTTTTAACTCATCATTCTCTACTTACAGAATTTACTTTTAACTATTTTCAATGCAATATAAAACCTAAATGACTGAATTTAAAATATATCAAGGTTTATAATCACTAACAAAAGAAATTTATAATTCCTTTGTTCCCTACAGTAAGAAATCAACAGTTCGAAAGTGAGCAAATATCGGATGAATAATTTTTTAAGTTACTCACTACTTAACATAACGTTTCACTATGATTAATGATATCATATGAATATAATATATGAACTCATTTTAAACTAAAATTAAAATTGCAAGTTTGAAAACTACTCAAATATCATATTTGATATATTACACACACACACACACACACACATATATATATATATATACGCACCATTTTAATATGAAATATTTCTAATGAACATGATGATTAACGAAACTGAAACTCTAACGCTGAATCCGATGACATATTATTTATAAGAATGTGATAAATAGAACACTACAAAATTGAACATTAAAATTGTTGACAAACAAGCCACGTCATAAAGAAAAATATATGTATTTACTTTTTCTTTTATCCCCAAATGTGTGTGTGTTTAGGATTTTTATACACACTCTTTCCTGAAAATATTATTTATCCATAGTGCTGATATTTACCACATTAAGAAACGGGGCTATCTCCTATACAGTAAACGTATTTTTTTCTAGAAAACACTCACAAATTTTAGATCATGGCTTTGTTTAAAAAATATGAGAAATTTGAGTAATAAAATTTTAAATTTTAATGATTTTCATTTTCGAAATTATAATCATGTCTAAAGCGTATAAAATGTCATGTTTAAAAGTGCTTCACAAAATTTTAAACTTTCAAATGCAATGAATTTTATTCAAGATGTAAGTAAATGTAAGTACATTACTTACAAATGTAAATACCGATACTAATTATTAATTTCTCATATATAATTACACATATGTTTTATTAATGTGATTTTCTTTGCATAAACAGATATTTCGATGTTAAAATATACATAATAATACA
This sequence comes from Nephila pilipes, assembly GCA_019974015.1. NCBI lineage: Eukaryota > Metazoa > Arthropoda > Arachnida > Araneae > Nephilidae > Nephila > Nephila pilipes. Next base: position 567,146 of record BMAW01097829.1, on the reverse strand, counting down.
TTGCCTTCAATTTAAAAAAGTGGCGATTATTTAAAACTGGCATAATGTACACTCATTTTACGTTGTCGAAGGTGTCTGTCTCAGTTAATTGAATGAGATTCACAGGTTGAGAAAATATAATCAATATAATAAAATATAAATCACAAAAACATTAGAGTTTTATACAGCACCAAAACTTCATTAACTATAACAAAATTTACAAATTTTTACTTATTATTGAAATTCTTTAACGAAATAGTTCCTTCCAATTCCCTCTGGGTCCCCCTCACAGAATCTGCCACGCCTTTAATTTCCAAAGGTAAAGGAATCCAGCCCTAATATCTTACCACATTAATCTAAGCTATCGTTAATTGCTAAAGTAATCCAAAAATGTCGAAGTACTGTTCATTAATGGAAATATTCGGTCATCCATCAAAGATTTTGAAATATTTCGAAGAAAAATTCATTCACAAAACACCATTATTTCCTAAAACCAGTTCTTAGTAGTTCGTTCTCCCATCTGTTTTTAAATCTGCCTTTAGTTAATGGTTTTGACGGTTATTTTGAAATAAAATGGCATGCCCAACAATATTAAAATCTTAAATAACATCAACTAACGATTAAAATCAGTTTAATTTGTAATTTAGTTTCTTCACAAAAATTAATTTTTCCTCATTAAAAACAAACAAATACATTCATATACAAATAAATAAAGTACTTCATACAAAAAGCACTTCTTTTACAGAAGATGGACGATTTGTTGTAATTACACTTGAGATTGTTTTGAAAATTCGTTTTTGATGCTTACATTTACTTAAAATTGCTCAACGAAATAAACTATTGCCATAATGGTTTACCGTGCTTTTACATAGAGAAAAAAAAAAATAACTATCCATATTAATTATTTTGAAATATTTTTATTTACAGTTTATGTTACAATAACAACTCGGAATAAAGAACAACGTCTTTAACTTTTTTTTAATTTTAATTCTATAAATACTAAAGATATTTTTGCTTTAAAACAGTCATTTAACTCCTGGAATAAATTTTAAAATGAGTAAAAAGTTACGCAAATAAACGTTAGAAGAAAAAAAAAACATTTAAAAATCACATATGCAAGAAATTTAAATAATAATTACTACGTGCATGCTTCTCAAAACGTATTTCAAGTACTACCTCTTGTAAGGTACAATATAGAATTATAGGAGAATATAGATATTATTATTCTATGATTCTTTACTCCTACACATAATTTATTTCATTTGGCATTCCTGCTTTTAGGGAAAGTATTTAAAACGCTTAAGTAAGTAACTTTTGATTAAATGTGTTAAAATTAAATAAATAGAAGCAATTCTCACACAAATTGTAGGTTAGATATGAAGAATATGACTCGTACAGAACTCATGTTGTATGTAGAAAACGTAGAATTTGGTATTACTTTCTACTTCGTGTTTCCAATGATCTAAATAAATTTTCGAAAACACTTGTTTTAATATTGATTTAGCACTAAATTATTAAAAAAAAACCCGTATCGACATTGACAATAGTGCAAAAATACACTACTTCAAACGTAAAACATCCCGTAAAAAACTATTTTTTGATAATTTATGTTACATTAACAATAACTTGAATTTTAATAGATTTCACGAATTAACGTTTTTAAAAAAATTTGTTTGAAAAATTAAAATTTTTTGCAAGATATCCAAGTTTTTATGTCCAATAAAAACGGCTTTTTACATAATTCTTTTAACACGAATACTTGTTCATTTATTATTATATCTATTACATTTCATTGGTAAAGTGAGGACTTAAAGTCTCAACAGATTTAAGGAGCATTATCCTCGGCTGCACGGCAGGACTTTAGAGGCATTCAAGGCTCGAACCTACGACTCAAAGAAAACCCATGGCCGCTTGTCCTACACCACAACCACTAGGCTACCGCGATGACAGTGAATTATGCAACAAAAATTGTTAATACTATAAGGAAAGGAATTATACACAAAAATTTACACAACACGTGATATCGTAACAATCGACAGCGAGGTACAAAAAATAGGGCAGGGCCAGTCTAAACAAAAGCGGAACCAGGTGTTAAGTTAATCTAAGGGGCCTAAAAACAAATTTGGTAATAATTTTTTTTACATTATTTTGAGTGTTTTTCTAATTATTATGCACAAAAATGGTATAATGTGTAAGGAGTACATGAAAATGACACACTTCATTTAAATGAAATTAACATTTCTATCACACATAATATCGTTAGTAAATTAAATAACAAAAATAATTGCTTCATACACTTACAAAATATAATTTGATATGCAGTCTATTCGAAAAAATTTACAATATACGATTTTGTTTCATTTTCTTACATCTTTTATAACAAATTCGTATATCATAATTTAAATTTAAGTATACTGATTTATTCGGATACAAAAGATAAAATAGCTAAGGAGGTGAGTCATTTTCGGCTAATGCTACGTCTCAAGTAATTTTTTTATTTTCAATTTCAAAAAGATCTTTCGGTAGATACAACAGTTACTGATACGGTTAAAATTATGTCCAGAACAGTAATAAAATTTGGATACAATTCGAATAATTATTTTAAAACAAATAATGTAAAATTGTGATCCTGGAAGGAAAATCTCGACGACAAATTTTGATTTCGTGAAATAAATCGTTACAATCAATGTAGTCTCACAAGGTCGCAATTTATATACAGATATATATATATATATATATATATATAAATGAGAGAGAAAAGCGAATTGAAATCATTTTCATTTTGCAAAATCAGTCCACTTGCGGGGTTTTGTATACTCGCCCTATTTACCCCTCGACAAGCCCTGTGTTCGAGTATCGTAATTCCAGAGTTACTGTCGCATGGTAGGAACTGGCGTATTTTAATTGTATAGCAGATTAAAATTCATATATTAATACATGTCTATATACTCTAATAGCATCTATCTAATACTGTATTCACTGACGTCGGATCAGCATTGTTACTTCTTTTATTCACTTGTTCCCCCCTCCCTTCTAATCCATACTCTCTTCGAGCATCTCTACTCCCCCCTCATTCTTCTTCCTAAGAAAAATGGTCAGATATTGTTCTCACCCTCCTCTGATCCTGAAAAGCAAAAGCGGATTCGTCTTAAAAATCCTTTAAGAAAAAGCGTTTATATAATTACATTTATGATCATACCGAATTTAATTATTCAAAAATTTTACATTTCGCGGATGAGTGTGGTCCGATGTCATTTTGACAGTGATTACAAGATGTATTGGTAGTATAACAGACCCTTCATTAGACCGTAAAAGGCAGTCAGTAAAGTAAAAATACCATTTCTCCCATAATTCATCCAGATTGTATCAGATCTCATTCAGTTGAGTTCGTAAATGTGACTCTCTGACATAAAAACTAAAGAATTAATGAATTGTATCAACGAGACTCAACATACGTAGGCAACACAAAGGGATATTGTTCCCTTCTTAAATCATTTCGATATTGGATTCGCAATTCATTCATTCACTTATTGTGTGGTGGTGGAGGGACCCTGTACTTGAAACAACGTTGTCGTTGCCACATGACTTCATGAACTAAATTATCATTTTTTTTTACGGATACTTAAACTTAAATCTTTTCTCCCAAAGATTAGCGGCATTATGAGAGGTCAGTGATTTACAAGTATGTCTTTCATTCATCCAATCCACGGAAAGCACAGAGCTATTAGAGCCCATCCATACGGAAGTTCTCTAGCATGCGGCGCTTAAGTCTACCAGCGTCACTCTTTAAATGTCAAGTCATTCCTGGAATTGATTCGGCAATAAACACGTTAATTTAACAAAGAATTATTATGATTCGTCCTATCACGGCGGGTCTTGATGAGAACGTAAATATGGGTTAAATTCCAACCCTGTATACGGGCGGAAATGATAACAATGACTTAATTAAAAAGCTGATAAAAACCACATATACTCGTAAAACAAGTCATCTCTTTGTTAAAATTGTAAGCAATTTAAATACCAGTTTAGTGTTTGCTACATTTTAAATTTTCACAATTAATGGGTTTGAAACAGAATGTTTAAGAAAAGTAAAAATGATTATAGAAAGTATTTTTTTTCCACAAATAAGAACAATGATTTAAATCTTTATATACAAATCAATATTATTCCGATTCATAGTTTCAAACAAAATTGTCGAAACACGAAATTTAAATTTAACAATTTTCATAGATTTCATTTTGCATGAAATGTTTGCTTATGCTTCTAGAATGTAACATTTTCAATTTAAAAAAAATTATGAAAAAGAGAAAAAAACATTTTAATGCGCATTAAAATTACATAATAAATTCAATAATTACATTCTAAAAGTGCGAAGTTTTTGATTCAATTTTATTAATTAGTATTTCCAAACCATATTTTTAGTAATATGTACATAAAATGTCTAACAAAAAAATCCAATTGAAGCGAAATGCAACATTAAAATAAAAATATTTCGGAAGCCGACGAACAAAACAAATTCAAATCGCGGTACGAAATTTAACGGAAAGCAGAATGTCTATGTTTTACCAATTTCAAAGGTGTTGAAATATATTTTATTCAATAATTATTAATTTTTTAATCTATAATTGTAATAAATATACAAAAAATAATTTTCCCACAATTAATGTACAAGATAATGCAAAAAATAATTTTTAGTAAGTACTTGCAAAAATAATAAAAAGAAAATCTCCTGTCATAGGTACGAAAAAAGCTACATTTCCGAGTTCGTAAGAAGAGATAATTCATGATAATGCAAAATTTATTTTTCATTCCATTCCAAAGAGACATTACAGTATTTTTTATTAAAAAATTGTCAGTAAACTCATTTAAAAGACTTCATCAAGGTCACTTTTTTTTTAAACAACACTGTTAATAATTTTCACCAAGAAATTCGTTAACTATGAAATCTTTCAATTTTCACCACACTTTGTTTTACAGAAATTAATAATAACGGAAGATTTATTCTTACTGGAGCAAGGGGCGTCTAAAAATACAACATAAAATATTCTAACGCAATTACGTAACTTTCCTTAAATTTAAAAAAAAAAAAAAAAATGCACACATCTTAAACAATTCTTGAGAGCCTTATGGACTCTAAGGTGGCAGGTTATTGGGTTATCCACTAACTAACCAACCGATCAACCAACCCAAAAGTTCACGAACAGAGGGCGGAACGAAGAAATTGACTAACATTGTGCAAAAACCGATGGCAAGTTTATGAGGCAGGTCATAAAAACTAAAGGCAGTAACTGTCACATAGTGGAAAAGAATATTCGTTACCTGTCCATCGCACATTACTCCCAATACCAATCGGTCAGATTCTAGCGATCTTGAGAGAGAAAAATAAAATTTACGCTCCAAAAAAGACCGCTGGAATGCTAGATGGGTGGGGGGCTCCGTTTTGGAAGGGCGACAAGGGGCCTCTCGCTTGTCATAGCTGTAAATCAACAAGCTGGCCGTTTGTTTTCCCGCGCCTGGGAGAAAAATAGAGTAGCCTGTAAAAAGTTTGGGAAAGTTGAGATAAATTGGATAGGGGATTTGATAACCAAGATCTACGATGAAGTAGTGGAACCAGAGATGTTTGAGAGGGCCTGCCGCCGTTGATTTAGGTGTCGCTGAAACGATGACATACACGTCTGGGTTATGGTAGGTGAATTGTAATTGATTGCTTATGGAATCTTATCGGTCACGCTCAACTAATAGAGATAGTATTAATACCATTCTTCATTCGATATATGTAGATGGATATAATCTAGGGAGCAGTCGAATTATGTCAGATAATTTCTAATGTATCTGTTTCTTCAGAACAGCTTACTTTAGTATTTAAATTTGTTATGTTAGATAATATCAGACTTTTTTGTAATCAAAATCTAGCCATCAGTTGAATCCTTTCAAATAATCAGTAGGATTAACTTTTTACTAGGGGTTTAAACTTAATGTTTTTAGAAAAGAATAGTTTAAATATGTTTACAACAATGTGCTTTATCAAGAAGCTTTCATGATAATCTCTTTTTGAAATAGTCTCTTTTGATTCCGAAAAACTGGGAGGCCATTCTCGTGGTTTTTGTTTTATTAACAGCAATAAAATATTTTGAACTGGGAAGAAGATGAAAAGAATTTGACTTTATTCAAACATGCATGATTATGTTCACCAAATATGCATTGAGCTTTCAACTGATTAACAGGTTTAATAATAAAGGAGTGAACTTAATTTAAACAATATTTGAAATTAATAAAGCGTTTCAGAAAGAACTAATGAGTAATGCTTTTGCCATACAGACAAACGCTTCTTAACAATTCTAAAATTAAAATGAGCAATTTGAAACTAACAATCAATAACTTCAAATTTCATAAATTTCTTTCCAAAATAAGAATCACACAACAGCTATTTTTATAACACATCCTTTATTGAATTATGATTACCGTAATCGGATATCGATAATATTACACAATCCAAAACAAAATTGGAATTGTAAAATAACTATTTTTCACCAGTTTTAACCAAACGATTTAAAAGAAAATTATTTTAAAAAACTAAATCACCAAACGATATTTTAAAAACACTAATTATATTTTCGAATATAAAGAAATCTTAAATAAACGTTTTTAAGACAAGAAATGAATGCACATTCATCCCTTATTAAGCATTCATAAAATCGTTTTTAATAATTTCAATTCTAATTTATTACTTGTTTACTTATCGGTTAATGAACTTCAGGTGCCGATAATCAATAGCTTTTTCAAGATCCACAAAACGATTAATTGTCCTTTAAAATGAATTAGTTTTAGCTCCTGATATAAAAAAGATCCCATACATGTAGCATAAAAGTAACAAAAGACTTTAACAAAAGATCAACCAAACGTACGTTTGGCCTTCTTGTTTTACAATGGGCATTCCTTCGGCTACTAAGTCCGCAAAACATTGTCACTTAAAACAGACAAATTGAGATTTTTTTGGGGAGTAAAAAACCTGGCTTAGATGCCATTTTTTTCCTTGCCTATCTTTTTGAAACTTCATTCATCTGACAGGAAACGATTTTTCATACCACTGAGCAACAACGATTAATGGACATCGCATGATTTGTCGGATATCCTTTTGAATAACCTCTCAACAGAAATGGATTTGAAAAAATAAAAAAAAAAAAGTTTTATATAGATGTCTAAATGTTCCATTTTACGACAGAAAAATGTTTTGCAATTACCAGCGATGAGTAAGTTGATTACTTCAAATGTTCCTGAATCATGTAACATGTGTCGAAACACGCCAGAATTCAATATCATTTGATAATTTCCCGAATGATTCTGCTTAGAAAATACATCAGATATCCATTTTGTTATACAGATACTTTAACACATTTCTTTCGAATAAATAAATTCACATGTCAGAACAAACAATTTTAAGTACAATTCTATCTCCTTATGGTTTAATCTGCTTTACCACTTCTATAGGAACAATTGCTTCAATTCGATGCGTCAGCAAAAATAAAAAATAATAATAATACGTATTTCTAAATACGATTTTTTTTTATGCAGGTAAGCAATTTCGAACACAAAAGTGAAACGAAAAACTTTATGACCAAAAATTCCCAAAGGGAATCCCAAAATAGATATTGTAAAACAAGGGTTCAGCACTTTTTTTCCTCGACATTTATGGAACTGAAGTGATGAAAGAGAACAAAGAATGGTTACAACGCTCCAAAAAACACTTAAAAAGACTTGCAAGGTAAAATCTTATTTTCTTTTCTTTGAAAAACAGTATTGGTAGAAATTCCTTTTAAAAGCATTTTTCATCAGACCAATTTTACTGGTACCCAGTGTTTCATTAAAATAAATTTTCCAGATTCAAACTCGATGATTGCCCCCCCCCCCTTTTTTTTTTTCGGTTACAAAATATTTTCGATTCCGAGTTTTAAAATTGACCGTTTTCAATGGGTTTTTTTCCGTACGAAACCTTTTGAATTTAATTTTCTCTCGTTTGCTCGTACGAAAGCTTAAAATGAGCAATTTATTTCAGCGTATCTTCAGTGAACTATCGGGTTTTCAGAGTAATTGTTTCATCGAATACACATTTTTACGTAAAAACTTTTAAAAATTAAATTTCTCAACAACAACAAAAAAGTCAAATCAAAATTAAGATATTTTATGGATTAATTTCAAGTAACTAGGACAAAAAATATAATATTTCCAACATAATATATATATTCTTAAAAGTCAATGCTTATATTTGTCTCTTATGCGAACGCATAATATGACAATAATAGCAATGGAAAAAAGAAAAAAAAAATCGATCACAGAGAAAGATAAAGCATTTTTATCTTAAGATATACAATATTTACCCAAAATCTTGACAGTGACAAATATTTGTGGTACACATTATGATGAAGTGTGAAAGGTCCATTGCATTTGGTTTTCTGCCCGAAAGCTTCATAAACTGACAGCATAGTCCTCAGAAGATAAGTAAGAGTACGTGAAAGGAATCGAATTTACTTAAGATTGCTCTGAATTCGTTCACGTATTTCACGAAACAAAATCATTGCAGATACATACAAATACACGGCTGTATACATTTTTACAGCAAGTGCATCTTAAATAGTTAATTAAATAATTTACCTGGGAATTTGCTAACTGCATATACATTTCAATAATATTTCATCATAATATTTCACTATGGGAAACATGAAATGACATGATATCGGCAGAGTATCTAATAATAAATAGTAATATGCCAAGAATTCTTGCCTTTACAACAATTATTTTTATCACTAAAATTCCTATTCTAGAAAAATTTTAAAAACTTATCGATCAATTTCAACAGACTAAAAATTTCTTATGAAGATCCGCGTTACTGAAATGTGACTTAAAATTATAAAACACTACTTCTCACACTTTTTAGTATAATTAAATAGTGGCAATATGTCTAAAAGACACACATTTAAGGGGGGAAGGGGTTAGCAGTCTTAAAACGAAACTAAAATCACGGCTTGAAAAGATATTTCCAAAAGTGATTTACTTGCAATTACAAGAATTAAAAAGAATATTTTTTAAATATTTGACGAAATATACAAGACTTAAACTCTGACACTCATTCAAAAAATAAGATATCTAATGCTATATAGACGTTTTGCTAACACTTTAAAACATGAAAAGGCGAAATCTCCAACGCTGTGAAGAGAAAAAACTCACGAGTATAAGTTGTTTCAAATCAAAAGTGAAAAGAAATGCCGTATAGCATCTCAAGGTATTACAGTTTACCAATGACAAAAGGATGTGATATTCACACGAAATATATTCTCGTACTTCTCGCAGTACATTTAATACATACTTTGTTCAGAAATTCGAATTATAAAACACGAATAAGATAATGTTCACATGCTTTGTTCAACTGAGATGTTTTACAAATATTTCACAGACATTGAATCTTCAAACTCTTTAACACAAAACGTTGTTGTTTAAAAGACGAATATTTCTTTATTTTATCGTTCTCAGTGGTCTAAATGACTTGGTGTATTTTCGCAAAGAAAGCAAACCTTATTACAAACAAGACACTGTGTCGAAACTGCTGTAACCACCTGACACTAAGGTTTTCCTGATTGCACAGTTCCAGTCAATTTGTAAAAAAAACGGGGAAAAGAAATAGCTTATGTGTTGTTTTTTTCTATGGGAAATATATATTTTATTGTATTATATCACACTTCACTTAAAACTTATCTATAATCGCTCGTTGCACGTACATTTTTAATATTTCACAAGCGATACAATTTAATTAAGAAAATACGAATACATATACTTTATTCTATTTTTAAGGACGAAATCTACAACAGCTTTCATTATTCAAATCAATATTAGAAAATTTACTATAATAACAACTTCTTTATTCTTTCCGTTTTTACCAACTGCCAATTCGTTCCGTCTCTTCATTGTGATTTTTTTCTAACAGTAACTATATAATGAGAACATTAAAAACGAAATCATGTGAATAATATTAACCTTCATCTAGATACTTCAAAGACCAATCTGTTTTTAACTAATCGATACAATCATTACGAGGAAAAAGTTTTAAAAAAATCAAATTAATTAATAACTTGGCGAGGAAAAATGTCGATATTTTTAATTTGAAGAAAAATTGATAAATTATACGAAAAATATAGTTAATACTAAATAAATGTATGCAAAATTAAACTGCACTTATATGACGTTATTTATAAAGCTTTAATTTTTAATGAATAACATTGTTTTCTGGGGATAATTCAAAACATCATAAGTACAATATATCGTTCGTGTTTACCCCCCCCTCCACACACACACACCAAAAAAAAAAACCCGTCAAGATTTATTATTAATTTTATTAAATGAAAGGAATACGAAAATTTAAATAAAACTATTTCTAAATCTTTTGGTAGGAAACAGTACCATATTCGATAGGAGTGTCCACGGAGTGTATGTGTGTGTATATATATATATATATATATATATATATATATATATATATATATAT